>UNPT01000284.1:0-68734 GCA_900536445.1 Hymenoscyphus occultus | reverse complement strand
GGGGGGGTGATGTGACGGTTATGGTCACGAGGGCTGGATGTCACATGCTCGCTTAGCGAGGCGCGCTAGTACTAGCGTGCGCGACCTGTATTTAGTTCCCAGCTCTCTCGAGCTCTCCTTCTCTCCTCGTCTTTTGTCCTAAGAATAGAGTGTTGTTTGTTCCGACTGTCCAGAAGCACGTCTGTCACAGCGATATATCGCGATAAATATCGTATCGGCGCCCAGGTCTGTGCCTAATAGTACGTACTCGAAAGTCTGGTGTCTAAGGACTTAAACCCCGCAGATTTCCCGTTAATTAGAATTACTACTACCGCTCCTTACTTTCTACTCAGAATATATAAATATTGGATAACTACGCTAAAGATAACCTTGTTCTGCGGACTGTAGAATTAAACCAAGAACTCGAAAAACCGATAATAATTAATTTAAATTAAATTATTAATTAATTAAATAACTAAAAAGTCGAAAGTTAAATGTACATATTTACATAGGAGCCAGGAATACCTCCCTACGAGGTTCACCAGAAAAGAGTGGATTTTTGAAGTGTGAGATGGAGTTGGATTAGTCAGAGCGGACTCATCGGAGCCCGGTGGTTTTACGCTCTAAAACTATGACTAATGCCTTACAAAACCAACCCCGTGACATCAGCCCCTCTCTACCAGGGCTCCCGGGTAATATACAATGGGGAGCCAGGTACCTGTAAAGTTAATAAAGTAAAATAATTCGATTATCCTATAACTGTATTAAGTCGTATACCTCGTGCCGTCGCCGTCGCCGTCGAATATCCTATCTACGAATACCCTTACTATTACTATTATATTATAATACTAGTAATTATACCCTTAAAAATAGAATAAAGCTCTCGTTCTTTCGACTACTCTAGGACTCTTATTATCCGAATTATTTAGTCGAGACTACGAAGTATAATTTCTTCGAATTAAATATCTTTAATTTATAAAATACTAAAAATAATAAGTATATAATATTTAGCGACGGCGAGGTAGTAATAATAACGATTATAGTATTAATTTATACTAACCTAGGGTAGCTTTATAAGTACTTAGTAACCTACTATAATTTAGCTAGGGTCCTAGTTACTTTAAAGCCGCGTAGTAAAATATTAAAGCCGTATAGTAAATACTTAATATAGATATATATATTACTACTAAGGGATAGAATTAATTTTATACCGGTTTTATTCTTCTTTCTCCTTTAAACTTACTTTATTATTTATTAGATATATAAGTACTATAGTAGAAATAAAATAGACTTAAGTTCTTAAAAGGAGAAGTATAAGCATGAAAAAGTAATAGTTATCGACGTTTAAAAAAGTGTATGTAAGTATTACAATCTATTAAAAGTATACTGTTAAATCCCAGGCGAGGAAAATGCAAACATCACGTGACCTAGGACCTGGACCGTAGGCCAACGAATCAAATGAGCTATCATTCTCTGGGCTTTTGATCAACATACCAAATTTCAATGAAAGAGTGGAACAGGGAGCGATTTCAAGTCACTTGATACACGTTTCAACGCCACGTGTGACTGATAACAACAGTAAGAATAGTACCACAGCCTTGAAATGCCCCACACTCATGTAAAGTGACGCGTATGATCGGCCCATCTCCATCCGCTTTTAAGGTGTTTCTAGCATCGTCCGAACTTTGACAGTACATTAAATCCGCTTCGTAATCTCTAATTCTCCTCTCGCCCGTCCTTCCTGTAGCATTTACTTCGTACGTATGAAATATGTCTCACAATTCCGGAGGCGTCAGATACCATTTTGTGACTCTAATCGGAGTCGAAACGATTAGAAGTGGATATTTTGTCCGTATGAGTGTAGATTTTCCATCCATCGATGAATATCGTATGGGGGATCTAGATTTAGATCTTGCCAGGATGCAAAACTATGAATCGGATCGAACAGGGATAAATAAGCCTTGCATGAGTCGCACTCGCATTCGTAACGGTGGTTCGCCCAAGTTATACTTTGTATCGTAGGGAAATTAACCCTACAGTATCTGTACTGTACAGTAACCCCGGGCCCAACAACACCACTAAGCATCCCCTGGTGGACCTGGTAACTTTCCTTCTTAAAGCTTATTTTATTTGGTTCTAGGCACCGAGCTTCCCTAAACTCCCATCTGCGAAAACCATCAGCTTCCCCTCCTTTCTGCCCATCTGATTTTTCTTTGGTCTATCCTAACTCTCACCACTTTGAATACGATAACAAAGTCAATACAAGATGGGAAAACCAGTCAGCGCAGAACCTCCGAGGGAGTCAGGAGAAGCGAATATCGATTGGGATGCACCACCTCAATATGAACAGCACTTTAGTGGGAATGATGGTCACATCAGTACCTCCGTATTGGGTATTTACCAGCCACCCTACTAGAGACAAATCGCGCCTCCATATCATTGGCTTACATTGTATACGAACAGATAATGGTAGAATTAGCATGATGTTTAATGGCGATTCGAAATTATTTCAAGACCAGTCACTACCCCCTTTACCAGAGTACGAACCCGCAGCAATTCCACTCTCCCAAAGCTTTGCTACACCAGAACGACCTTTTCCGCTATTAAATATTGTCATACAAATTGTCGGTAGTCGAGGTGAGTTTTGTGGAATGCAGATGACAGTATACGAGTGAATTAATTGGAACTAACTGGAATTGAAGGCGACGTCCAGCCTTTTGTGGCTTTAGGGCAAGAATTGCATGCGGTTGGTCACAGGGTCAGAATAGCAACTCATGATGTTTTTGAAGAGTTTGTTACAAACTCTGGACTTGAATTTTTCTCCATCGGAGGAGACCCTGCAGATTTAATGGCTGTGAGTAATGTATTACCAAGCTCACTTAGTTTCTAACGACTCATAGTATATGGTAAAAAACCCCGGCATAATACCTAAATTAGAATCTGTTCGAACAGGCGAAATTGGAAGAAAACGGAAAATGATTAAAGAAATGTTAGATGGTTGTTGGAGATCTTGCCTCGATCCCGACCCAAAAACAAATATTCCATTCGTCGCAGAAGCAATTATCGCGAACCCCCCAAGTTTCGCCCATGTGCATTGCGCTCAAGCTTTAGGTGTACCAGTTCATCTTATGTTCACGATGCCATGGACGGCTACGAGAGCATTTCCTCATCCATTGGCAAATATTCAATCCTCGAATGCTGATCCGAAGATGATAAATTTCTTATCTTATGGGATGGTGGAAATGATGACTTGGCAAGGGTGAATCTCATGAGTTACCCAGATAGAGGATTATGCTAAAACTACAGAAGCTTAGGGTCTATAATCAATTCCTGGAGGAAAACGTCACTGGATCTGGAACCAGCACCTGCATTATTCGACTCTCACTTGATACAAACTGGGAAAGTGCCTTTCACATATTGCTGGTCACCAGCTCTTGTTGCGAAACCAGTAGATTGGCCTGCAACTATTGGTAAATATTCCGATCTCAATATGTAAGAAAATATCCACTGACCAAATCTAGATGTCTGCGGCTTCTTCTTCCGAGAGACGCAACCGTATACCCCACCTGCTGAACTGGATGATTTTATCAAGGCCGGCACTGTACCAATCTATATCGGCTTTGGGAGTATCGTCATGGAAGATCCGACTGCGATGACTGAAATTATATTGGCGGCTGTGAGGGAATGTGGAGTAAGAGCGATCGTCTCAAAGGGGTGGAGTAAGCTCGGTACAGGATTTGTAGAAACCGAGAATATCATGTTCATCGATGATTGCCCACATGGTATGCAAAAGCCTATCAACTCAAAACTTTCTGTTTTCTCGGACTAATTCGTTGCAAAAGAATGGCTCTTTCAGCAAGTAAGTGCTGTGATTCATCACGGGGGGGCCGGAACAACGGCGTGTGGGTTACGCAATGGACGACCTACGGGTATAATTCCTTTCTTCGGAGAGTTAGTAAACCCACAACCCTCCACTTCAAAAGTTTCCCTAACATCTCATGTCCAGCCAACCATTTTGGGCAAAGATGGTACACGCAGCTGGCGCTGGTCCGCCCCCGATTGATATTAAAAACATCAATGCCGAGATCCTTTCCTCGGCCATTAAATTCCTTCTCTCTTCCGAAGCCATCAAGGCAGTTGGGGTGATTGCAGACAAGATGCGGACTGAAGAAGGGGTCAAATCGGCTGTTGACTCCTTCCACCGGAACCTAAGCGTGGCTGATATGAGTTGTTCAATGCTCCCAGAATCACCAGCGACTTGGACCTTAAAAACAAAGAAAGGGAAAGAAAAGGTCAATTTGAGATTGAGCCACAGAGCAGCCAGTGTTTTGGTGGAGGAGAAGAAAATAGACGCTAAGGATTTGAGATTGTACGGATGCTGAACAGTCCCCAACTTTCATAGTCGCCAATAGCACAACAGACCATAAGCTAACAAGTCATTCATAGATATAAACCTAAACCAATACATCCGGAGAACCAGCGATGGGATCCTGTCACTGCCACCACCTCGGTGGCTCTTGAATCGTTCAAAAATGTCGGCTCGTCGATTGGAAATCTGGTTAATCAGCCAGTTGCGGAGTACCGACGTGCACGAAGCGATTTTCATAGATCCAATACTTCTACAACTACGTCTTCTCAGCCTATGTCACCTTCGCAAGCATCATTGCCTACATACGCTGAAAGCGAACTTGGGCTAGTACGACAAGACTCTCTCAGTGCCCCTACTGAAGACGGAACGAATGTGAGTAGTGACACAAAGAGTATAGGAGGGAAATCGGACCAGACACATATTTCACAAAAGTCCCATGCTGGGAGAGCAGCAGGTAAAGCATTGGGAAGAGGGTTTGGCAAAGTGGGAAATGCGTTTGTCAAATCAGCAATTGATGTCCCCGTTGCTATGGCAGACGGGCTGCACTCAGCTGTAAGTACCCAACGTTGTCTCCTTGTGGCCACATTTCCCTCACTATCTCCCAATACCTCAAAGCTAAATCCATATAGCCAAGGCTCTTCGGTGGAAAATACCGCGATCATGGCCCTGTAACCGATTGGAAATCAGGCACCATAGTAGGTGGTAAATCTTTCGCGTATGGCTTTTACGATTTTTCCGTAAGTCTATTCGCGGAACCTATCAGAGGTGCGCGAGATAATGGGGCAAAAGGATTCGTCACAGGAGTGGGCAAGGGAGTGGGGGGATTATTTACACAACCGGGTTACGCAATATTCGGTGCTGTAGGATATCCAGCTCTGGGGCTTTACAGGAGTCTCAACGCGAATAAAGATGAGGGGGCACAAGGGGCAATTCTTCATTCACAAAAGAATTATGGTGCTTACTTTGCGGAAAGGCACCACGCCACAAGAGAAGAGGTTGCTCGGATTGTTAAAAGATATCAAGAACTCATGGGGATCACTCGTCCGGAGGATATTGCGCTGACTCAAAGTCGTTTGAATGCTTTACCTCAAGATGTGGGTGGGATTGAAAGTCGATATCCACGAGAAAGCATGGTATCTCGAGCACCAACCCTGGAAAATCGAGGGCTTGATGATACTTCTGTCAGAGCCTCTGAAGCTCCCCTGGCCGAGCTAGAAAGTCCACCTCCCAGAGGCGTAATACCTGCCGGTTTCGATGGTCTAGCCTCAAATCCAATCGAGAGTTGGCGTGCATCTGTTCAAACGAACCCCCCACCGCCACCGAGCGTCAGGAGTGATGCTTGGCAGTCATCGTCGCCTCCTAGTAGCCATTCAGAAAGTTCTTACCCAAATGATACAAAGAGACAACCACTATCCAATGACCAAGCAAGCGATGGAATCATTCCCCAATATGCGGATTACGCCGAGGCATCTCCAGCCTATGCAGAAACAGAGGCTTTAAGCGAGTTGGGTGATGGTGCTGTCGCCGGGAGCGAAGTAGGTGCACCATCAGACCTCTACTCAGTGAGCACTGCTCGACCTCGACCAGCCTCACAAAGTATGGCGCCCCCATACGATTCAAATGGCACTCCATTAGTTTCGCCTCTGACTCCAGCACTGTTCCAACCAACAGTAGAAACAATAAGCGAGCTGAGTGCTGGTGGCGATGTTGAGATACAAGCACCTTCAGACCCCTCCTCGGTTAGCACCCCTCACCCTCGACCAACCACTCCAACGCAAGGTAATACGCCATTATTTTCACCCCTATCTCCAGCCACGAGTGTAGATAGCTCGGCGAGTGCAGAAACCACACTCACTGAACGCGAATCGCGCGAACTAGCGAGGGCGATGGAAGAGTCCTTGCAGGTGCGAGATGAGTTGACTATTGCCATGGAAGAGTCTTTACAGACACGAGATGAAATAACTATTGCAATTCAAGAATCCCTAGACGCTGAGAATGCGATAAAGGAGCTGGAGGCTCGGGATCTCGAGGCTGCGTTGGCGCTTTCTTCGAAAAGTTTTGAGTGGGGAGCCCCTTTGCCGGAGAGATCATGATGTATTTGGATTTTTGGCGCAACATGGATGTGTATTGGGTATCTCAACGGCTACAGTGTGCAACTCAGATGTAATAATAAAACAATCCATCAAACAATCATCTAGCTCCCTCGAATACCTCTGGAAAATAAAACGAACAGAAACTGCCGTATGTCTTGATCTGTTTGACGCAGCATAATTGACATACAGGTTCTTTCGCAGTCCATCGAGTTAATACAGGAGCTGGCAGGCGGATGAGTAAGAATAAGGGAAAAGAACGTGAAAGATTGGTAGTACAGGATGAAACTAGCTGCTCATTTGCCTGGCGTTGACGGCTAGTTTAGATTGAGGTGCACCGGGCGAACAATATTTAAAGATGAACTCTAACCCTAAGTTTAGATAGTTGGCTACAGATAAGATACGTGAGAAGTTGGTTTGGAAAGCTGAAACCGAGGATCACAGGCATTTGCCAAACTAGACAAGTGCTTGTACTTTAAACTTTTGTTCTCTCCTTAAATGGTACAGTTCGTCAAATTCAGTGCCAGACTATCCCAACATACTAATAGCTTTTCCTAGATCTACTTTCAAGGGGAATTTTAGTCTAGGTTCAACTGGAACTTGGCGTGTGTAAAGGTTGATAATTCCAGGACCAATTCCAGATTCCATTTTACTGGAGCTACGAGTACACGAAAACTTTGGACTTTCGAACATCTCCTATCTCCTCCTACCGTCCATCCCTAACCCTTCAGAAAGTTTCCGCGAATCACGATGACTATGAATCACATCGCTGGCGTATGTGATACAGAGTGTAGAAAGTTTGTACTACAATTCGACAACAAAGCATCCCAAGTTGCCCCTCTCATATCCTTATTTTACAAACTCCTAGTAATCTTTATTTAATGTCATCGAGTGAGATATGGCTAACTTTCAAAAACAAGCATGTCGATTACCGACGAGACATCGCTTCCCTTTTCCCCCAAGTGAAAATGCTGACAGAAAAAGAAGCGCAGTAACAACGACATGAGCAAACTCCTATTAGAATTCTAACAATACTTTTTCATCTTTACATGCAGGAGACGGTTTACATACCAAACACCCTAAAAGATATTACAACTGAACAAATACAGGAACGACTCACAAACCTCCATTCGAATACCTCAACGCCTCATTTTACACGCCCATTTGACAAGCATCTCCTCCAACCTCTCTTTATCGACTGGTTTTGCTAAATAATCATCCATACCTGCATTAGTACACTTCTCCTTATCTCCTTGGATGCAACTAGCAGTCATAGCAATGACAACGATTTCACTCAGTGGGCCTCTTCTTCTCTCGTTAATGATTTCACTCTTACACACACTCATCTCGATAGTTGTCTTCTTGCTACTTTCTCCGCTTTGCATATCGGGGTCTCCCTCCTCAAGTGGAGTCACAGGCGGAGACATAGGTGGGGTGACCGCGTACTCGGATTTCGTTCGAAGGTGATTGGTAGCCTCGTAGCCATCCATAACCGGCATTTGAACATCCATTAGAATTATATCAGGACGAGGTTGCGAGGATGAAGGCTGTCGGAGGTAGGAGAGAGCCTCAAGCCCGTTCCATACGGCTGTTACTGAAAATCCGAGCCTTCGGATGTTGCGGCAGGCGATAAGTTGGTTGATGGCGCTAGGGAGCTGTTAGTTTGGGATCTAAATGAATGAAAACTTGATACAGTACGTACTTGTCCTCCACAACAAGAACTTGGATTTCCTTTCGCTGTTCCGGGGTTAAAGTCATTGGTGAGTGCTCAGACTCGGTTGAGTTATCTCCTCTTATTATAGGCGAAGAAGTGAATGATTGTGTATCGCTGCATCCAATTGCTTGGTTGATTAAATCCTGACTTGTTTCTCGATGGGCAAGTGGCTGGATCCATGAGGGAATCTTAGTAAGGTTATTGTCGTAATGCTTTGACTCACTGAACTTTCGATGTACAACCAGAACACCTTTCGAAGACGGCGAAACTTTGAGAGGTACCATGAAGGTTGCCGTACTTCCGCTACTTGTATCTGATTCCAGGGATATGGTGCCAGACATCAAGCCTGCAAGCTAAATCCAGTTAGTGCCCGAACTCAGAGAAGGCGGTGTTTGGTGATAACAAACATTCCGAGAAATCGTCAACCCAAGTCCAGTCCCCCCGAAAAGTCTCGCCGTTGAAGAATCCCCTTGACTGAATGGTCGAAATAACTTGCTCAAAACATCCTTCTCAATTCCAATCCCTGTATCTTCAATTGAGAATTTCACATCCACCACTTTCCCGCTCTCCTCCTTCCTACTGGTGCCTGAGACAGAAATCTTAACCCATCCTTCCTTGGTGAATTTCAAAGCATTTGTTAATAAATTAGTTAGTATCTGCCGTATTCTTCCCGGATCTCCCAAGAATTCAAGTTCTTCGTCAATCGAATTTTCATGGATGAACTGAATACCCTTTTGCTGTGCGAACATTGAAAGTAGTTTACACAACTCGCCCACTATCGTCGAGAGATGGAAGGGAACTTCTTCGATATCCAGACGTCCAGATTCAATTTTGGAGAAATCTAGAATATCGTTCACTATGGAAAGAAGAGCTTTGCCTGAGAGTTGGATGGAAGAGACGTATTCTCTTTGCTCGGGTGTAAGGGTTGGATCCTCGGAGAGTAGCTCAACCATTCCTATGACTCCAGCGGCGGGTGTCCTTAATTCATGACTCATCTATAAACCATCAGTTTCAAGGTAGAGCAGACAAGAATCCTGGAATTCTTGAGCTCCAGAGCGAAGCTTAACAAACATAACAGATAAATGCGGGGAAACACATCCCCAACGTTTGTTTGTGGATAAAAACATAACCTCCACACTTTCAATATTTGAGAGTGCATTAGAGGTCGATGCCAACTCCGAAGTCCCACTTACGTTTGCTAGGAATCTACTTTTAAGCTCATTAGAAGCTTTGGCAGCTTGCTCCTCTGCTGCCAATCTCACATTCTCAACCTCGAGTTGTCCTATTTTCTTGATATCAGTAACATCAGTCCGTAAGCCCATGACGCCTCTGATGGTCGGTTTTCCATCTTCGTCCAGAGTATTGTGATCCAGATCAACAACGAGTTTGACTCGATAGATTTTGTCTCCCACAACATCCTCAGAGTAAGCCATATCGATTCTGCCTGCCAGAATGTCTTGGGCATTTTTCTGGAATTCTGATAATATTATTAGATAGGTATATGATAACAGGAAAGATCCCGGAGCCGACCTGTTCCAGCCCCCTTTGTCGCTTCTTGACAAATTTCAACTCCCTCACGTCCAACCAGATCAAACGGACGAGTCGCAAGGTCAGTGTTTGTCCCCCCCTCAGCTAATGTGATAACAAGATTCTTGTCAATTGTAAATATCATCACGTCAGTCTGTGACAAAACTTCAAGTACCTGCTCTTTCGATCTCCCTTGTACGGAGTCGTGGATATCGCTGATTGTGGCAGCCCATATCTGATTGCGTTTCGATATTGGGTATACAGCAAGTAACATCCATCTGTAGATACCGTCATGACGCCGGAATCGAACTTCGTGGCTATACTCGGTGCGGCTATCTTTGTTGTGAAACCACTTAGCCATGATGTGAGGTAAATCGTTGGGATGAATTGCATCGCCAGGTCGTCCAGATTTGTCTAGACCAGTAAACTCGCACCACTATAATACATTAGTGCCACTTTTGCTACTTCCTACAGGAGCTGCTTATTTTGAGTATGCTTACTCTGTCGGTTAACCGATATTGTATGTCATCGTTCGAAGCTGTGTGCGTCCATAATAAATTAGGCAAGTTGGTATCTGACGTCTTGGACTCATACTGTGTAGGCATTTGTTGTTCTTTCAGCTTTGAGTAGGTCTGCAATTCCCGAAGCCAGACGACCCCTCCTAGAAAATCTTTGGTAGTTTCGTCATATAAACATTCTGCATCAATAGAAGCAAACATTTTCTGACCTGTCGCAGTATGAATGAACCCACATTCGTATCCGATGAATGGAACTTGAGAATGAGCAAGTCTGACGCCTGAGATTGTATTAAGATCAAGTTTGTAGAGGGTTAATGGGTTGCATTACCTGGATATTCTGCGGGTGAGAGTTGACGAGTAAAGTGTTTATCCCATAGCGGTAACTTCTTATAGAACGTCCGTCCATCACAAAGTCCATTCCCATCCATGATATCCCCGAAAATGTCTCTACTTTTTCTGTTGAATATGAATATGCAGTCTTCGTTCTCGTCTACAGATATGAGATAACCTGGGATTTCGCGATTTTCGAATACTGCGTTCCTAATGCGAAAACTGTCGTAGTGGAAAGTTTGGCAACCTTTATCATTGAGGGAACCAATGTCTTCTTGGTAAAAGGAAACATCACACTCCTTTTCTGGCGTCAAGCTGCTATTTCCTACCGGAAAATTCGCAGGTCGCTCGACTGAAATAATGAAGTATGTTTTCCCATCGTAAGTACATCCGGACAATTCTGCGTGCAGTGACCCCCTGCTTTGTCCAGAAAATGCGAGATTTATCTCATGTGTAGGTACCTCCCTTTCCAACCCCTTCTCCCGATGAGCACTGTACTCCTCATCGAAGTCCTCCAGCACAGTCTGCCATGGTGCGCTCGGCACTAGCTCCAATCCCAACTTCCCCGGAGAGTACCCATATAATTCCTTACTAGAAAGCGTTGAACTTGGAAATCCCAAAAGTTTTCGTATCGCATCGTTTGCAAAAACTGCTGTCCCAATTGATGATAAAACTATTGTGGGCGTAGGGAGGTGGAGGAGGACTGTAAATTCAAGGTTGCTGGTTGGAAGTGCTAGCGTGTCCTCTGCAGTACTCGTTCTGCCATCCACGGCCTCCGGGGCCATACCTATAGCTGTGGCTCGCATCTGATCCAATCAAACTCCATAGAAATCCTCGAGAGCACCTGGGAAACCACTTTGTCTTTCCCAATACCACCAATTCACTCAGCCATTAGAAGTAGTTGGGGAAAAGCGGTCAATTGTGCTTTGGACGGCTCCATTATTGACTGATGTTCCAGACATACATACATTTAGGATCTGCCAGATCTCCACCCACAAGACAGATTGACTCTGGACCTAAAGCAAAATAAGAACTATCATCGCCGAATGGAGTAGGTATTACATTCATCTGACATTTACGAGAGAAACCAATGAACCCTGCCCATGACGTGAGCAGCTCTGGAGTCCACCTCTGAGAACCACCGGCATTCACACCGTATCGAAATTATGTTGTGCGATCAATCGGCACCGAAGAAATATCAGCGTTGAAACATTTCATTTCACAACAATCTCGGAGGCTCCATCTAGATTCCAACCACGAGATCGAGATCCCCGTCAAGAAAGGTGCCAACTCAAACTCTTTTGACTGAATCAGCCAATTGCAGCACTGTTCCTCGATCGCATTCGAACTCTGCGAGATGCCGGCGATGATTGAACTCGGATATCCCAGATTGCCGCAAGGCCGCGGCGCAACATGCGAGAGTCTGAATACAGCGGACGGAAGGAGAAGATATTATTTGCATATCGGAAAATCGAATACTGTACTGCAGCAACTATCCCAATTTAGACTGAGCACGCGAACAAAAAAAAGCAAAAAAAAAAGAAGAAGAAGAAGAAGCAGCGTATATCGGGCTGTTCGTGAAAAAGAAACCCCCAACTTCAATTAGGCATATACCGAAACTCAGGTAAAAGGAATTTTAAGAGTGCAACTACACGAAACTGAGACCAGACTATATCACCAGAAGACGAAGGGAACACCGCTCGCCTCTGTTATAGAAGGGTAAAAAACTTGCTATATAATGGATCTGGACAGCGCGCACCTTCCACTCCGCCCCCCGCCTCCCGCCTACATACGAAGTGTAAGATAAAGGAAAGGTATAAGCCCACAATACAGCCTTCTAAGCCAGATGAATTGTTCGATTCATGCGGAGGTAAATTATATTAGAATTTAAAAAATGGGGGTTCCGAGCTGTCCAGAGTCCAGACCCTTTACAAAGATTGTCTATAAACTCCGTAATGGGGATGGACAATAAAGCTGGACAATGTCACGCAGATCATATGTGGGAAAAGCCTATATTACCCAGATCTAAGTCTCTGATTGCTGGTTTAGCTGCAAATCGGGGCGGGGTCGTAATAGTCCCTTGAAGGATAGTGTCCAGCTTTAATTGTCCACCCTCTTCACTTTTTCACCCTCCAACGTTCTTTGGGAGTTAAGACCCATGAAAAAGTGTGTTGAACAGATAAACTAGATTCCCCAGACTCTGGCCTAGATTATGGGGTCTACCAAATGCTGCTAGAAACAAATTCGTAGAAAGAAAAACATCAGACATACAAGGGAAGGGGAAAAAACATGGTCTAAGTTCATTGGAAATCCTGTTATCCTGACAACGAATGTTCCATGCAGTGTACAGGTCAAGCAAACACCAGTTTTCAAGAAGAAGAAAAAATCTTACGCACAGGAAAAATAACACTGTCAAAAAACCAAAAAGTAACGGGCCGCGTAATAACCAGAAACAAGGGCGCTGCAGAAAACTGGGCACTGCTCACGTAATGAGCAATGTAGACAAGGCCCCTGCCCGAGGTCCCGTCGTTTTGATGTGTTCGCATAGAGATATCAATTAGTATCAGGTAACAGAATGCATTCTGAAAAGTGTGTTGAGAGTCAGTTATGTTCTAATAATAGTAAGCAGTAGAATCGTTAGAGTATCAGAGGTACATGAATGAGACCACGTGAGTCTCGCTTAAAACGTGACTAAACGTGTGTTTATTATCCCAACAGTATGGATATTTAGGAGGAAAAGTAAACATGGCGGTAAATGAAAGGAGAAAGAAAAGATCGACTGAAGTAGAAAGCGTATTAGGAGCACAAATATACATAATACATTGATTGTTCTAAATTCTCGCCAAAAGGTTATCGCACTTCACAGGAACAAAGTAGGAGTTTTTGTTTCATGGCAAAGTCCTCCAAACACCACAACTATAGTCTATATATTCGAAAGTCCTAAAATATCGGGTCAAAAATCATCTTACTTGTTTCAAACAAGTTGAATATTTATGGTATGGTTTCAAAATCGTGAATCGAGACCTATTAACCCTTGGAAGAAAAGTTTTGCCAGGGTAGGGCGACCCGTAAAACTTGCCTCAAACTCATTGGTTCAAATAAAGTGATTCAGGCAAGGAATATAATCATTCCTATTCTATGAACATCAAACAACCAGAGACATCTAAATATGTGCCGAGTAGGTAGTAGTTCCTAGCAATGGCTCAACCTGGTATCACGTTTCCTCTTACCATTCTTCGTATTTAATGTGATTGAAAGAGGAAAGGCATTCTAAAGAAAACCGGGAAAAGGAGAGGAGACGCAAAAACCCCAAAACCATCATAATTCATTACCCAACAACAACTATCGCCTATTCAACCAACCAATGCAAAAAAAAAAAAAAGCCCAAGTTCTAAAAAAAAAAGAAAAGAAAAAGAAAACCAGTCAAATTCCAATGCAACAACAACAACGTCCTGTGAACCAACAAAGATCTGTCGATATACCACTCATCCACTGAACCTCCCCATTCTCTGCACAAACTGAATCCTCTCCCTCTTGGTTCCAACACAACTAACACTATCACTAGGTGCAACACTAGCCGCATACTTTTCCATTCCATCACTATCCTCATCAGCATTGCTCTCTGGCAATTCCACCTGGCTAGCTCTCACGCTAACTCGACTGCTGCCTCCAACTCTGCTTCCACCACTTCGACTTCCTTCAACTCTGCTACCACCGTCATCAACTCGACTAGATCCACCAACTCTACTACCACCATCGTCAACTCGACTGGATCCACCAACCCGACTCGACCCACCAACACGCGAGCCCCCAGAACGGGACTCAGCAACAACGCTTCTGGGTACATCTGCTTGACTACCAGCTCTGCTCCCTACTCTACTACTACCCGACACCCTGAGAGTGACAGTCGAGCCCGCGCTACTACCCGCCTTGCTGGGGGCACCCGTGATATAATTCGAATGCACCGATTGGGCCGTTTCCGGAACAAGTGTTCGTTCCGTTCTATGACTTCTGGCAGAAACATGCGAGGCATCATCTCGATGACTAGGTGCATAGCGTTCCGAGACGGCCGATTCGCGGGAGGAGTGATGTTTGCTCCCACTTCGGTGGGAGGAAGTCGAGACATGGCTAGGAGCGCGACTAGGAGCAGGAAGCATCTGTAAAGCCTCCGCCGTGACTCTGGAGCGTCCAGAGCCGGAGACATAGCTCCCCTCATCAATTCGCTCCATGTATCTGTCGCCTTGGTCCATGTACCTGTCGTCTTGCACCCCAGTACCAGCCTCGCTGTACTGCTCAACGTATCTAGGTCTCACATCCCTAGCGCTCGCAGAGGACCGCTCAGAGACGACGCTGCGAGCGGGAATGCGTTCCACGACATGATGCTCCCGATGCCAGTCCTCTGACCCATGGCTCTGAGGCTGTTGATCGTAAGAGGCTCTTCTTGGGTTCGCGGACATTGGCATGGGAATAGGCGCAGGTGCTGGTTCTGGAGACTCGCTTCTCACCATGGCGTAAGCGAAGGCCGCACCGGCAGCAGCACCAAGGAGAGTTCCAATGACTTTGGAACTGAGGCCTTTCGACTCGGCGGGAGCGACGACAGGCTGGCTGACACTTCGACTCAGCTCAGGATGTTGTCTCCTATAAGTCTCGGTTGTGACGGTGTGTCGTTCCATAACGCGTGAAGAAGGAGCAGGACAGGTATTTGAACGTTGAAATGTTCCCGGTCCTGGACCAAAGGTTGAGGCAGAAGCTCCAGAGACGACACTCCTCGCAACATTATCCTGCCAGCCTACCACACTTCTAGAATCATTTCGTTCTCCCCGTTGTGACCCGGCCTGAGAGGCGCCGTCATGGTCGGTATAAGCTGCTTGTATCATGTTGCCGTCAAAGTCTTGAATCTTAGCAATGAGGTATTCGGCTCCTTGAGTTTTTATTCGGTCAATGGTGTGGTATTTGAAAGACTTATTTAAGAATTCGGATTTCTTATGAAAATCGGTGAGAGCTTTTTCGGAAGGGGCGCTTAAAGATATATTTGAAAGAATCGGTGACGCGGAGGGTGCCTGGGCAATGGAGAAGACAATATTTTTTCGGGTGGACCCGGATTCAGTTTTGCTTATGGTCCCGTAATGGAGACATGGAATAGGCGCGCTAGGGGAAGAGGCAGAGAGGTATTGGAGACCCAATGGCTGCGTTATGGCAGCGTAAAATGAAGAAGCACTGGGGAGATGGGAAACCTCAAGGATGGGAGTTTGAGATGACATGAGTCTCGTTGGAATGGAGAGCAGGGGAAAAATCAATTGCCACGATGTCGTACAGTAGTGAAACGGCTCTGCAGTGTACAGCGAAGATATTTTCTAACAGGACATAGTCAGTTTGGTCCCTTAAGTATGGATGCAGCTGACACGAGAGCCGGACACCATCTGCTGGCTCAAGACGGTGTGCCTGCTCCACTATCCCCACAGTGGATCTTTTTGCTTTGCTCAGAGCCTCTCTGCCATCTTGACATCCAGTAACACGACCTATACTCTCACCCACTTTCCCTTTCCCCTTCTCACAAATTGGGCACAAAACCTGCAGTAGATTGATCCGCAACAACTAATATCTGCAACATACAGTCCGGCCCGGCCAGGCACGAACGCAGAACAACTCCCCTGCGCCCTGCTAAAGCATGCGAACACTTGACAACGCCTGTCAAACGTCTCCAGACTATGTGGGCAGTTTCTCTCCGTATGCCACGTTTCGCGAATAAGAGGCTGGTTGATCTCCCGAAGTCGTTAAGTGGCGTTGCGTTGCATATGCATGATCGCCTCGGTTTTCTGATTGGGTCTTGGTATTCCAACGCGGTCAATAGGATCGGTTTCCCATTTTCCATTTCTGTGGAGTTTCCTGACAATGGGAACCGGGGCAGAATTGGAGTCCAATTGAAAGATGCGAAATTTCTGATCTGTGGTTTCGCAGGATCCAAAGCCACCGCGATTGCCGTCGTATGACTCTGGGGGCCCTGCATGTTCGTATAGAGGGGTTAATATCAGCATAGAATAGTCTCGACTCACTCACGAGGTTGCGCAAGCCTGAAATCTTTTTTTCCGACCGTTCGGGGAATTCATCGTATTCATCTTATTCTAGGAAGCTCGATCTTGAGATACATGAGGCGGCCAATATTCGACCATGTTCATTCGCTAGGTGCATCCACGCGGATTAGGCTATCACGACCAAGTCGAGGCCCAATCTCCAAAGGAAAGGGGGACCAACAACTGGTTGTCCTCTTATCAAGGGCGATTGATCGTACCAACAGCAACTTTGCTGACGAGAAAAAGGAAAGAAAAAAGACCAAAGGAGATGTGAGCCAGTTGAGTGGCTCACAAAGACGACTAAGCGTCTTGGATCTGATGTTGAACGCCTGATGTTTTGGTTGTAAAAACAAGGACAGAGCACACAGAAACCCAAGCTCGGCGACCTCTAGCATAGCAATGATGTTGTTATCGATAGCATCTGCTAAAAGCCCCGCTTTCACCTGAAATCGACCAAGTCTCTCGTATGCCTCCATCTTTCCACCGTTTCGTGTTAGATACCGTGGTTGTCGTTGTCGAACGTTGCTGGCGGGGCGATCAGATTAGGTGTGGGTCGAGAAGTGGGTTGGCACTAGATGACATCCCACACATCCTCTGCGGCGTGGCAGAACTTGCTGCAGGCGACACTGGCGGAGAGGGAGTAGTTGCTGATGGAGATCTTCTCATCCACGTACTGGTCCGCGAAATTGTCGGAACCTTTAGCCATGGCTCCAACGAAGACACAAATACTCTCATTCTCGTCGAGGGACTCCACGTATTCTCGCACACGAACCACTTCCGACTCAAAACTGAGGGTAACCTTGCGGCAGTTTGGAGGAAGATGGTCAGTAATGGGATTGGCAATAACCTTGAGGAGTTTCTCCTGGGAATTGACGGATCGGATGGAGAGACGGTGCAGGAGTTGGACCATGAGACCCGCAAATCGCTTAAAGGTACGTGGGATTCGAACCGTCGGGCTCACTTCGATGAGCACGCCTTTCGCGGTGTGGATATAGATCTGTAGCTTTCCGGCCTTGTTGATCGGAGAATCAAGAAGGGTCAAGAGGCACTAAGCATTGGTTAGCAGGTAGCGCCTGGTGTGCATATCAAAGATTCCAATCCAACCTGATGTGTAATGTCTGGTCTGGCGTCACTGATATCGCGGTTCATCTTACGCATGACACCAATGTGCTCGTCACTATTGAGGAGAGAGTATTTCTCGTCGCGTTGGCCGGGTCTGCCGCTGCCATGGCTGGCCTTGTAGGTCTCGAGACTGGCGTTGGAGAGCACGACGATGAGTCGCTTGGTATCTTTGTCGGTCTTGGGGATTGGGACATGCTGCTCCGCGACGAGTTGAGGGAGGCAAGGAGGAGGTAGAGATTGGGTTCCTGACATGATGAGGGTTAATCAGCTTCTCTGCACCAGGTTGTTGAAATCTGCGAGATGAGGAATCCGAGGATGGTGAGTTCCAGGAATGTTGCGTTAGTTGCGTTGCTTTCTGGGGAGTCGGTGGTGGTTTGGTAGGTTGAAGGCCGAATAATTTGCCAGTCAAGCAGAACACGGCGGGTTTTGTGAATGGGAAAACAAACCAACTCCTTGAAATGTTTGCTTGTTGGCTTATTTGCTTTTTCCCCCATTTGCCTTGTAATGTTGCGATCAAGACGGGAGTTTTGCTTTGCTCTGGCTTTGGTGCGGGCAGCAGTTCGGAAGCTTACTGTACAGGTACGACGCGAGTACTAGTATCGCATTCGCTACAGTATCGCTGCCACCACCTCGGGCCGAGTCATGTCCATCGCTCGCAGGCAAAATCGCAACACCCGACTTTCATTGGGAAAAAAGGTGAAAGAAAAAAGTCGTGAGAGAAAAGGGAGTTACTGCTTACGAGGGCGCTTCACCGATCGACTTTCTGGCGACGACATATTGACGACGCGGATTCGGATGCGGATATAGAGTAATGCAGTATAATAATACAGTATTTCTGTTCGATGTACTTTCTGAGTCGTGGTTGTGCCTCGCTAGCCTGGGCAGGAGTGGGAGTGGGAGTGGGAGTGGGAGTGGAAGTGGGAGTGCGGGGTGTTTCTGGAGCTCTGAAAGCTTGATGGTGCGTAAGAATTCGACGGGGGAAGACAATAATTTCGCAAGTTGGACTAATTCGACAGCGCGAGAGCGAGATACACAAAAACACGAGGCCGTTTTGATGTGATGTGAGAACAAGAGAGGGGAAGGGGATGGGCGACGGGATGTGAGATGTAAGACAGAAATCTCTACTGCTGAGTCGCGCCGCTTTAAGCACGGCCAAAGTCAGAGAGAAAGCACTTGCCGCTTTGCGGCTTGAGCACCCTACTCTCTGACTGTACTTGTTTTTATACCAAGTGTATCGACAGTTTGATATATGGATTACTAATCTTTGTTTCTATGAATAATTAATGCTGACTAATATCAAATTTCCTCTTCAATTTAGATATCTTTCAATAAGGGAAGTTTTATAATCGATTTTTAGTAATAGTACCTAGGTAACAACGTTTATTAGCGCGTATTATAAATGTTTTTTACGCGATTTATTTTAGTAACGAGCTAGAATTCAATTATTGTATAGTAATAGAAGAAGGGGATTGTAAAAATAGCTTCAATCCAAATCCGAATACAAGGAGGGTATCTAAGCAGAACGCGACAGCTAATGTTACTAGAGCTAGGCTTAATTAAGCATTAAGAAGTAATTTAGAACAACGAGTGGACTAACTTTCATTAGTACTAACAACTCTTAGCCTCTGTCTTCACAATATTTATATAGCTTCTGTACGGATATTACTCAGATTTTGTCCACTCTGGAACGAACTTAACTACGAGACTATCACTAAGAATCGATGGCAAAGTTTCCCTTCTATACAACAAACTATTCACAGTGTATTCCTTACTTTGCACGGATCCTACGCTAGAATCCCAGTGAAAAGCTACCTCCTCAAGTGGAGGCACTAACCTTTCGCGGAAACAGATCTAGCTTGAAGCTAAAAGATAGTGGCCTAGGTATAATAGCACCGATCAAGCAAATCAGATCGATAGACTATAGTGTCTGTCCAGCTACCCCATGTTTTAATGACACATTACCTCGCTAAAGGTAAACAAAAACACTTTTCGAATGAAAAAACCAAACTTTACAGGTTCCTACATATAAGTTTTTACACTTTATTATATTTTAGTAATATCTACAAGGATGCAACGAAGGGCCGTGGAGAAATAGATTGCTATTAACATCAGTTTTCCATACTACCATGTATCTCTTCAAGGTATGATTATTCCAGTCAGTGCAGTGTCGATTTTGAGGCAACTTAATATTACGCTTATTACGAAGACAAATCATTCATAAGCCTTATATATATAATTCAGTAATTATTAGCAACAATTAGAAAATGAGATCTTGTAAAGGTCACGTGATACTTTCTCTCGCTTCCATCCGTCGGGTCTCTTCTGCTATTCAAACGATTCTTTAAGAATGAATTTCGACCTTGGTACTTCGATTCTAACTAGATGTCGAACGGACCGTAGCTCGAATATTTCTACGAGATAACGTTACTTAGCTATTAACTTCGCGATGTAATGTTATTAGTAGTACAAGCTCTCGGTTATAGCCTACTTGGAAAAGCTAGATGTTCCGGAGAGCGAACTAATAGGGAAAAAAGAACACTTGCTATTTAGTCTTTCTCGCTAGTGACATACCTACTATTCTTACTACATGTTACGTGACTATCCCACACTCGCTGTTACATAGGGTTTATACCCTAGTATATTGTTTAGAAGGAAAGGAGCGGTACGGAGCGGGGGGAAATATTTTAGTTATACGCGCGTCCGTCGCTTATACTTAAACCCCTAATACTACCTTCCTGTTTCTGACAAGGCTCAGCTGATATACGTATTACATTAAAGAATTGTTTGTACTTCCCTGTTCTTGCTCTTATATCTACCTCCTCTTCTCTTTTATTTATAACACTATTTTACAATAGCGAGCATAAAATAGCTAAAAGGGGATACACATAGTTGGTACGTAAAAGACACGTAAGGGGGGTATGACAGAGGTCGTAGAAAGGGGGGCGTAATGGGGCATACCCGTAGCAGAGGACTCGTACCTTTGTAGAATATTCTGAACTAAGTTTAATAGACTAAACCCATTCTCTGGCTCTTCCTGCTGTATAAAGTGACTTTTGCGATTTGGTCACTTGGTTTGGTTGTAGATTTAGGATGCTGCCCTACATATTAACTTGTAATTTATTCATTTGCTTTCTTCCTAAACATACTCCGTACTTATAATCAGTAGTCCTTGAAATTTCCAGAAGAGCTTCTCAGGACAGATTTTGTCACAGACAGACCCATTAGCAAGAATCCCTTGGTACTTCATTACATTCGGATATTCGTTACTTTCTCCTTCTTAAAGGAGACGTTACTTTGCTGGTGGCAGCACACAGGAAAAATCACCTTTTGAACCAAGAAGGGGGGTGAGGGGGGAGATACCATGAATCCCAGTGGGATTCTGTTTTATCGGAACATTCCCGGGCTCGTGTTTCATTCTGGGCGTGGTTCCTTTCGCCGCGGTACTTCGAACTTTAGCACGCCCAGTGTTCGATTTATATTATTGCTAGGGACGGGTTCATTAAGTATTTAAGCAGGATCAGATTGTCGGTTTATAATAGTGAATGATTATTAGCTAGCTCCGAGCGTAGCTGCTCCTTCGGGACTAGCGTGCTCCGCTAGCGTACTATGGCATCTATAAGTACGTAGGCACTTAGCTAGCTACACTTACTCGGATAATGCAACATCAGAGACTTAGTTATTACCTTAGTAATATAGGTCTTTTGCATCACCCACTTGACTAAATAAGTCAAACCAACACAAATCAATTTTAATATGCCCCAGAGGACCAACCTGTTTTGTGTGGAGACACAGCGGGTGGTCCGATGGTTCTACCAGAATAAAGGAAGGGTGGCTAGAACTCTCCTTCATAATATATCGTTCTTTCTTGGAAGGTATCAGATTTAGAATATCGCTAAGTCAATAAACTGCACAATCTAAATCTAACAATGCTTGCGAGTTGACCTCAGCACGTTTCTTCCGCTTCCACTAAGGAGTCCCAAATAGCGGAGATGTTCCCAGCAACCAACTGATTGTTTGGGAAATAAAGCTCTTGGGTGGGTTGCCAACCCAAGGACCATGGCATTCGTTCGTTCTCTATAAAGTACTTGATCAGAGTTTTGTTGCCATCCCCCGTCTCCATGTTGCCGAAAGTCGTAATGAGGAGACCGTACTGCAGTAAAGAAGGCAGTCTAGAGAACTCCTCTTCATCCGTCGTGAAATTGGCGTTATTTTCTCTGCTCCAATCGAAGCGGGGTTTGAGCTCTTTGGCTGCTACATCGAGCTATTTGAAATGTAAATTAGTCAATGAATTAGAAATTGAGGGAATTTTTTCTCAAGGGGGAAAGAACAAGTACTTACAGTAATAATGTCATGACCCTCCCAACGCGCCAGTGTTCTACTCCATTGTTCTTGATCCAAAGTGCCTATTGCTCCTCCAAAGAATGCATCCCTTCGCGATAGTGATGCTTCGTGCTCGACCAGTCTGGGGACGCGCTGTTTCAGATCGGAGAGGTGCACAGTTGGAGGGTTGCAATTTCCTGTGGTGGAAGAACGCATTCCCGGTAGAGCAATTAGTGCCATTGTATCATAGCCCATGTTGAATCCCAACCAGGAAGCATTGGTGAACAAATTCAAATCGACATTGCGGCCGTCGCGTGGTAGCATGCCATGGTTCGCTAAGGTGTTGACGGCGGGACATGGGGAGCGAAGATCATTTGGCCCTGGGGGAATGAACGGGAACATCTCTTCTGACATAATTCTGAACTGTTCAGGTCGGGAGTCGGCATGCCTCATGTTGTTTGCAGTCGAGTTATTTACGGAATCACCAACCGTAGGAAGATTTGGGCAAATAGGAGAGTTCTTTGTCTGCCGCCGCATATAAAATGGGAAGGCTGCGGTGAGGGATGCGAGATGAACAAAAGCGAGGAAGGTTGTAGAGGTATGCATTTTGAATACAATACGAATGGATATATCTTTAAAGGCAAGATCTTCGAGCTCGACGACCGTTGCGATTGACTGAGAGAACAACAAAAAGAGAAGAAGAAACGGGTGGCGAGGAAAGACCTTGAAACATACACGCCTTAGTGGTGTAGATATGCCTTTCGAATAAATGGAGCCTCCGTTGACCCAGCGGGTGCAATCATCTGCACATACTTCGAAGTAGTATGTACCCCTAGCCTGATCCCATGTATCTAGTGATACATATTCCTCGTGTTCCTATATTTTGATGGGACTCTACACTGCCCTAGGGGTCAATACCCTGCAGGAACGCCGAATTCTTTTACTGGTCCGAGTACCGAGGGTTAACTGTCATGAGAGTCTTAAGCTTATCGAGCCGGCTCGAGAAAACCGAGTAAAATTCAAAGGGGAGTGAAAGTGTATTTGACTATCAAGTCAAGCCTTTTTCGGCATTAATTTAATCCGGAATCAAGTCTTCAGCATCCACGTCGGGCCTAAACCATCGACAGTTTGACCCTTCGCATCGTGTAGGCTCTGAGTGGCCACTTCTAGAAGTCTTCTTCATACACGTAGAAGATTAGGATGCGAGGCAGCTTCTCGTGGTCGGACTTTCCTGCCCTACGACCTGGAGAAAGCTGTTCTCTTAGTGGGTTAAAAGGGAATCTTGCTAAATTTTGCTATTTCACTACTCCCACCTTAGCATCATCCTTGAAAACGACTTACCGCGGTACCTGCAGGTCGATAATCGTTCTACTTCGTAGCTATCCAGTATTCCTCGCAGTATGCCGATTTTGTTGAAAGTTGGAAGTGGATACTGTGAATGTTACGGCAATCGTATGACTTCACTCTGTTCAGACACCGCGCCCGACACCGAGGGATGAAACTCGGTAGTTGCCATTAATAAACAGACTCTCGTCACTGGTTTGTTATCGTAGTGAAGTCGTGCGGGACCCGGAAATCAGGGTATTTAAGTCGTATAATCAAGCTTCAAAAAGCAGAAGCACATGGTCCATTTTGCTTTGGTCAAGCTTCCTTCCCGAACAACTTGATTGCATACCTGCATTTTATCCCTACCTACCTGTGTGCCCCTGCCTGTAAACCCCTCCGACTCCACTATCAGATACCCCTTTAGACATTTCCCCCCCGTCCCCCCTATTTCTAGTCAAGCACGTAACACAATGCATAAATCGTAGTATATACAGAAGTATGGAAGTAGGTAAAGTCGGCATGAAAAGGGCATATATATTACAGACTTTCATTCCGATTTTGGTCATCAGTTATAGATATCCAGGTGTCTATGTGCCGTAGAGCTTTTGTCGGTGAGGTACGGAATTTTCTCTTCCTTTTCAGTGGTCGGGGTTGTCCATGCTTTAGGCATGTGCTCCAACCGATTAAGTGGAGCTGACATTTTGCTCGCTTAGCCTTACAAAAGCGGGTAAGTACTTTGAACTCCGCAAGAACAGACCGACAGATGGTCCTTGAAGATGTGGTACCTTTTCCCCTGTGAAACTCTCTTCCATCCCTTGCGCGACCCTCGTCGTGTACAATTGAAGGGATAAATACGTCTTGGAGGCAATTTGAGCCCTAGATATTGATGCTGCTTTTCTCCTAAGCTGTAGGACGCCTGACTCGCGGGGATAACAAGGCAAGAGCAAGGGGGAAAATGAAGCTATTCGCAACTTCGAAAGTAATTAGAAGATTTAAGTAGCTTCACGAGTAGCTAGATAGGTACCTTTTATCTTATCCTACGAAGGTAGGCATAATTGAAATTGCGATTTATTTATAAAAGTGTCCTAATTAGTCCCCCCTCGCTACCTTCTAGCCCTGTAGAGGACTACTACAAGACAGCTACCTATAGTAAATTCCTCTTGATTTCAAGACTGTTGCCTGTAACAGGAATCAAGCTACTACTACTTCGTACCTTTGTCCGAACAGAAGTAAAAGTTCTTTAGAAAGCAGCGTGCCAACAGGGGCAGGGATAAAGGTAGTGAAGTCGTGCGAATCCCTGAAATCAGGGTATTAAAGTCGTATAATCTTGAATCTTATGCTCTCTTGTAGCGACTGTGGATAGCCTCTTAACACACTCACTGGGTCTGCACGCTGCATACCAATTTCAAGCGGATGATACGAGAGTTGGGGTCAAATTGTAACTGGGATAGATGGATTTTGTGCAAGAGTTATAACCATTTGAGGAGCAGCTTAAGTAAAAAGAAATAGAATAGATATGGTACTCGTCGGGTTAAGAAGTCTGAATCACCTAACGCCGATGTTGCTTCTACCACTAAATTTTACACAACACAGGTTAGGAATAAGTCTCTTCTATTAGCATTAATATTTAAGCTATAAACTTCTATATAGGCTCAAAAGAAAGCCCTTTGTTAGCTCTATAATATGCTAATCTATGATCTAAATGCGACCGTAGAGTGTTTAGATATTATAGATTATAAATAAAAGTAGGAAAAGACGTACTTGCGCACTCAAATGTTATAGTCACGTGCGTACCCTACCAAAATCTCGTAGGTAGGAGTAGTATGAGAACACTAAAATTCGTCTGTATTAGACGTAAATCGTATTGAAAAAATGTAACCTTTTTATATAGGACAGTAGTTACTTATACCTATAAGCATGTCTTATTTATATGGCTTTCTAACTTATAGAAGTAGCGTTTTATTGTAGAAAAGAGCCCTATACGCGTGCCTGACCGGACACTTGCTTTCCCTGACCTTAAGCGATAGCGCCGAGGGAAGCCCACTGACTATTATGACCCATAGGACGTGCTTACTGATAAGAGCCGGCACTGTAATATGGGGAAGGTCTTAATGTACATCCAGTACCGTACATCCACTACTCCCCCAAAGATTATAATAACTCCAATATTATAGCCTTACTGTAACTACTAGACATTAACTAAAAGACGAAAGGAAATGCGAATTTTTACTTTCTTCTGATTAATCACCAATTCGCTATTAAGAAGTAGATACTTCCAAACAAAGAATAGTTAAAATACGAAAAGTGGGCCATAAAGAATGGTGAAGGGGTTGAACAGCTCGAAGTCGCACCCTGCAAGTTATTGAAGTTAATAGCCTTGTATGTCTCCGCCCCGGCTTTTAGCGAGCCTAGCGAGCCAGAAACTCGGTTTTAGAATGTTATAGACTTTTCGCACATATGATCTGCCCAACATGGAGCAGCCTCAGCTGTCCACCCCCCTCAAACTTACCTTCATGGAGTCGATTGTTGGGCTACACTTTGGGTCCATGTCTCGGCCATGCAGATACACACTTTCCTGTACCTGGTGCTGTACTGTAATCTTACAGTAGCGCACTACTGACCCACAACTAGCCACAACCACCAGAAACTCACTCTCAATGAGTCGCAACACATTGCAATTTAAGGGAATCATAACGCCTCTGATTAAGGCATTTGAGTTTCTTCTATTAATCCTCGGGCTGGGGGTTTCGGGCTAGTATAACGTTTCTACTACGTTGTGGCTGTGCGTGCAGCGTTTAGCGAGAAGTGTAGCCCTAATAATCAATTCCTGTGGCTTTGGTTTCTTGACCACGCCCGCTAGTACCAGTCCACTGTCGGTAAGATTAAGCTCTGGTAAATCTACTAATTCATGGCGCCCATCTTGGCGTAAGAAGAACCGTTAGTGTTGCTTCATGAAAAAGCGGATTTTTGTCCAGGCGCGGGGAAATAAGCGGAGCCGTTCGTAGCGCTTCCCCCGGAAAGTTGCTAGACAAGCTTAATAAGAGAGGGGTGGTCAGCTGGTAGGCCCAGCTGATTTCTCCGGCGCTGTTTGTTTTGTTTCCGAAAGTCCACTACAGAAGGGTGCTATATGGGTAGAGTTCAACTAATGTCAAGCGTTTGCCTCAAAAATAACTCGCTTAGATAAAGCTAGGTAAATAATAAGGAAGTCTATACCCTGTGTAAGTAACGCGTGATATTTTTACCTCTCTTCGACCTTGTTCAGATTCTTGTAAATCCTAAGTAATTATAATAATATTAAGTAGGTTAAACCCACTTGCTTTCTAAGCATAAAGAAGCTATAGAAGAACGATAGCTCGAAATCGAGGTCTAAAGTTTAGGAACATATATTAGAACTAGACCCGTATATTAGCTATCAGCTTGTTAATTAATAATTATCTTAGCGTAGCCTAGACGTTTTACATAGTCTAATTAGCGTTACGATAGTAGATACTATTAGTATAAAACGTCTACAAATATGTAGAGACGTCTTTAGTATAAGTATGTAACTAAGTAAACGATATATAAAACTCTATATAAAACTACTTTATCTTTTATAAAAAATACATCAAAAAGGGAGGATTATAAATCTAGCAAAATACCTGTCAGTAATCAAGTGGTTAGCATTCAAGTAATTTAATGGAGTAGAAATTACATTATCAATTCCTCATAAACTATTTATAACCCCAATTCACTATTCTAACCCACCAAACAAGTAGTAGTTGCCGAAACTGAGGGATCAATTTCAGATATAGCAGTCAACTTAATCATGGGAGATTCGGAAGCACCATCTGCAGCAGCAATCGCAGCCTGCACCGTGACCGAACTTCCAAATTCAACAGCTACCAACTCGTTACGCAATATAACATTCCACCCAGAGCCTTCGACCTCAGCCTTCAGACGATATACGTCGGACTTGAGGTGTGCCGAAACATCGCCAGGGTGTCCAGCTTCCATAGCTGTAGACGAGAAAGTACCACTATTGGAGAGCTGGAAAGAGCAAGTGGCTCCATTTTGGGTTGTTGCACTTCGTGCTTCCTTTGCGAGCCCAGGAAGAAGAGCCACTCCATGTACGTGGGGACTGGTCCCGTTCGTGGTTGATCGAACAGCAGTTGTATATGAAAGAACCCCAGTATCGTCGCGATGAATGTCGATGATATAGAAGTGCAGTCTATTCGCCGTATCGACATATTCAAATTCGCTTCCAGATCCAGTGCCAGCATGAAATAGGGCATCGGCCAATTGTCGGTAATCACCCAGAGTGATATAAGAAGGTGTGCCATCCGGTCTGTAGAAGTCAAGAAGTTCAATATCTTGAGGATTCGCATCAATCGTCCATTGGAACATGCCGCCTCGGTCTTCCTTACTCTTACTGATCATCACACCATGATCCGGAGTAAAAGAATCAGCACCCATCCGATCAATCACTTCAAGAAAATAAGCATCATAACCGCCACCGTCACAAAACACGTCAGTGTTAATACTGCACGTGGGAGAGTTATCACTATCCATCTCGACTCTGATACCCAAGAGACTGGTTGGGCCAGGGTCCACCGCGCGAGCTGTGATTTGTGCTGTGACTGGGCCGGAACTAGGCAATGCTTCTCGTGATACTTGAAGAATACTCTCATCTCCAATGAGTCCTAGTTGAGCTTTATCCCTTACAGTATGATGTGATCCCAAGGAACCTCCTTCTTGGGCTGGAATCTGCCATCTTGTATGGGGTCCTCCAGGTCCGTTGAAACTTCCTCGAGACATCATGGACCAAGGCCCAGTATAAGCGCGACGTAGAGGTACACCATATGGGTTGTTGTAATTGTCTCCAATGTTCAACAGATGGCTCAATTCATGTGCATAAGTTGCCATTCCGGAGCTTTCTGCTTGTGTACTGGATCCACCTCCTGCATTTGGCCAGATGGTCGACGAGGCTGCGAAAGAAGACCATTCCACATATCTGGTTTTCGCATAGTTAACATGCGATACATTGCTGCCTACTGGTGGGCCAAAAGAATCTGGGACATCTTCCTTGGTTTGGAATTTCATCTCTCCAAACTCTTGCCATGTTGATGACTCGTCCTGACCGGCGGAAAGAATAAAGACGAGCTCGTAAGAATCTGCAACATCATCTCCAACTTCTGCACGCCATGCTGCAAGAGCATCTCCTCGAATCTCAAAGTTGCATGGCGGGTCAGCGACTGGACAGGCACCAGTGTTAAAGTCATCATCGATCCCGTACTGGTAGGATGCCAGTGGCAATCGATATGCACCAAATGCAGTAAGGTCCACCCCAAATCGACCTTGAGAGTCACTCATCCAATATTCGTGAAGCGTATGTCCTTTATTGAGTACACCGGGGGTATTCAAAAAGTCTCGATAGAAACCCGGCACAGCTTCTCGTGAGATGTTACCCGCGGATGGCTGTGGATTATTGAAAATGGTTGATCCAGTAGGTAAAGTAATCGTGAAAGGTTTATCTGCGTAATCGACAGTGACGAGTGCGATATTGAAATTCCTATTAGAACCTTTTATTGAGGGGTCAGCCCAAGTCGTGCCAGGTGGGGCTTTGAAGTCAGCCCAGGTCATATTTGCTGGATCAACCCAATTTTGGGGATCCAAAACCTCAAATGGGTCGTCATCGATCAAGTTTCCCCCCACCTCGCGACGATGAGGACTTGGTGCAGAATTAACTTGCTGAGCAAGCACCAATTGGGTCAAGACGACTCCAATGTACTGCCAACTCGATTCTGATGAGGCGAGCAGCTGCATGATTGACCGAGGGAATTGAGTGAAATTATAGGAGCAACATCGAGCAAAACATTCTGGGGGATTGTTTATTATACATACTGTATGAAAGAACCAAAAATCTTATCGCAATGAGCCAAATAGGAAAGTAGAAATCGGATGCCAAGGGATCATCGTACATACAGTATCTCCTGCAGACACTTCCCCTCACCTGTGGTACCTTATGGACGAATTTGTGAATTACAAAATTTAGGTCTAGAAAAGATAAAAAAATGGGCAACTTTGCTCCGACTAGCCGAGAGGAAAGCGAAAAGAAAAAGGTAAGTTCTAAAGTTCTAAAGCGATAGAGTACACAACGGCAGAGGTTAGAAAATGTTATCTCAGATTTGCCTACCAACGGCTGCAATTCTGTACCTTGAAATGGCAACCAGGGTGTAAATAAAGTACCCCGCATGTCAGTTTGTTACCACCTCCCGTAACGAGTAAAGACCCGCGATATTTGTGCTCAGATATTGGACAATGGCAATAGTGGGTCACAGAGTAAAGACAAGCCTTTTCAGTCAAGTGCGCACAAGGTTAATGATATGTCGATCATTAAAATATAGGACCGGCAAGGATGGGGTGAGCCGGAAAACCGTCGAGTTGCATTTCTATCGAGGCCCACAACCCATCTAACAATTGAGGAGAGACCTGGAAGACCAGAGAATCCGACCCAGGGGTCTGGTCACCGATTATTCTCGAATATATGGTTCCCTACTTAATTGAGGCCACAAGGTTGGAGATACTGGTGTGTTGAAAGCGGGTGGTTCTCGAAAACTGTACATATTGCCCTAGAAATCAATAGCATAAATCGACCGGAGGGGTTTTATTACCTGGAGAAAGTTTCTGGTTGTCGCATTTGTCATCCACGTCGCATTCTGCGCACTCCATATGCCGACTGGACGACCACATTACAGTTACTTTTGCACCATCACGGTTTTTTCATATCGACGGAGCGATCATACATGACTGGTTCGATCGGAGGAGGGAAGAGAGATTACACACATTACCAATCGAAGGTCAGTATTGAAGGGACGGAAGGGTTTAATAAATTTCATCAGCCAGTTGCAACAGATGTGTTCCCTTCATTCTTTTAGTCAAATTAGCGAGATTAATCTCAAATTTTGGTCCGGGAGTCAACAGACTCGAGATAGTTTGGAGGCTTGAGTTCAGGAAGAAGGTCTAAAGGATAATCTGGGTTGGATTCAGATATCTTTTGCTCATGGAACAAGGAACCATCGAAATAAATGAGCATGCGATCGTTACGCTCGTCTAAACGTACAGTGTTACCCATTCTGATATTAGCATTGAGTTGGCGAGTTTTGCTTTACGGGAGTTGGCTGAAAATTTGTTTATTTGTAATGAAAGCCAAGAATTAAGAAGAACCAACCCTTCTTCCTTATGCTCCGGAAGCAATGGTTCTGTGATTGGTTTCCTGCAAAAAGGTAGCGAAATCCTGAATAGCCGATATGTTGATTCCTTCATGAATCAAATAACCTTACTAAAAGTATATTTCAATAAGCTTCGCGGTATCGTTTTTGTATCACCGACTTCTACAGTACCCTATACCACTCAGAACGAGGTGTTGCACAAAATTCTTTACAAGCTTCGAAAACCTCCACGGGATTTCTAGCCGAAGCTTTATAGTATGCGCCAAATCTGACCACTAAAACTCGCTTGCACAAAAATGTCTCGCTAACTTCAAGCGAATATCAAGACTTAGAGCCGTCGATAGTTCAAAATACCCCACTCATTAATTAATGAGAATTTATTTTGAGCACTCATTCACGATTCTCACGTTATTATACATGATTCTTGACTTTTCGTTCACCTATATCTTCTACTAAAAGTCACTTTCTTCTACTAAAAGGGTTTCTCCAAAACCAGTTGCCAATCACTAGCTCACCCACGTTCCAAACCAGTAAAGGCAGTTATTATACTTCTTGTCCCCCTTTCTCCCCTCTGCACGGCTGTTATTACCACAGATACCGTCAACTGTGCATGGAACTTCATGCGTTCTTCCGCAAAATAATAAATCTCGCGATTGACCTCTGATTGGGGGTGCGGGGAGGGTTTTATTATTACTCGCCCAGCCACATGTGACTTTGTGTAGAAGCCCGAAGTTTTAGCGTCACCATTGGCGTAGCCCGCTGCGTTTGAGCCACTAAACCTTACATGGTAGAACTTTGACATCAGTCGGTTCTTGTTGCCAGCTTTACATTAAGCTTCTACCTGATAACTGGCGAGAAAAGAGACCAAGGCACGTGGAAAAATTGGGACATTTTTAAGCTTCTGCTGCAGATTCATTGCTAGGTACTGTCACCAATGCCATCATTAGGAAAAGGCCTAGGACCAATGGAGATTGTTTTCAATACCTAGATATTGAGTTTCCTCAGAGAGCTTTTTTCTACGTACACCATTGGATATGACTGCACCAAGATCCCATCTCCTCTCCCTCTTAGTCCGAATCATCAACAGCCTCAGTAACCTGATCCTCACCACCAGTGGCACCCTCATAAACCTTCATAACATCATTGAAGCTCTTCTTGCTTCTAGCCTTCATTGCCATAGCTTCCGACTTCTGGCTGGGGAAAGGCGAAGACTTCTCGATCAACAAATCACTAAGTGCATCACCTTGTGGTTCATTCTTCTTCAAGTTCTTCTTGACCATTCCTGCAGCGTGGATCTTGTCGAAATGAGGCTTGTTGTTGATGGCATCTTGCATTTGCTTTTCTTGAAGCTCGAGAATCTTCTTCATGTGGTTTACAATGGTTTGATTCTGGGTCTCGCTTGGGGTCAAGGCCTACAAGGAGTGTCAGTGTTTTTTTTTCGATTGAAGGAAACATATAAACTTAGGTGACACGAAGAGAGGAAGTTTACCCTGTATTCTTTCATCATTTTATCGTTTGTCTTGATGATGGAGTTTCCTTTGGTGACCATTTTGACCATATCCTTGATCGTCATCTTGTCTGGTCCTTTTTCTGAGATCTTCATGACTTTCCCAAGCTTGCGCTCGATATCTACGAGGTATGTTTCAACTTTCTCCATGATGAATAAAAGAGATTGATTTATGAATTGAGACTTTGAATTTCTGTTTGTGTGGCCTGGAGATTTTTGATGACGAAAATCGAGGGAGAGGCTTTCTTTCTATAGATTTTCGTGCTGGAGAGAAAAACTAGAACACGTAAAACTGTTGCGGCATCATTCATGCAATTCCAAAAAGAAGCAGATCGCCCTGATGGCCCAAGATGTCGGGGTCATATCGAGCGAATCGGACCGAGTGAAAAGCTAGCGTATTCCCCGTGCGATTGTTTCAATGGGAACTTTATGCACTAGCAGACCTTTAGACAAACTACTTACAACTCATGAGTTTTGGGAAACTCTTGGCACGCTCATCGAACGAGCGTTGGATCAGACGATCGTAAAACTTTGGTTAGAAGATGTTGCGAATACGAATAATTATAGGTCCGAATTGACGATAGAAGGGTATGATACGTGAACTATCACTATACCCAGTAAACTACACGTTCTGCCGTTCTGGGAAATGATGGGAACGAGAAAGAACTTCGAACACGAAGGCAGGTTGAAGGCACTGACTTCGGGAGCCAAGAATTTCCACATCAGGGCCTCATTTATCCTTGAATCACATCCTGATTATTGTGGAAGTAACCCTCCAGAATGCTGACTCGATCTGGATAATTCTGACACTCAGGAATTGCAAGAAGTAGATTATTCAATGCGACATCAACGCGTATCGGGGTCTTAATTAGGACATGAAAGTACCTGTATACGGATAGGATATTTGACAATAGAAAATTACCATAAACGATATAGCTCCTGGCAAATACCATATGAATGAGGATACCAGATTTTATTTCCACTTGTTTTTCCCCCGGAATAATCTGCCTAGGCGGTCACAGTAAACAAACCATAATCACAACTTAACGTATTCGGGGATACCGTTATTCTTCTAAGTTGTAGAGTTATTAACTCTATAGTGATACCTGTTAAACTCAAGCATACGGAACATCCGATATCTACTTCCACGCACAGCTCCGGCTTCTATCAAGCAGCGTGAGAAATGATTAGAATAGACTAACTAACGAGCTCTTAATGTAAGTTATTCTAATCAACTAGACCTCCTAATCTTAATTAATCACTTAATTAATTATATAATCTAATTAAATTGATTGATACGGGCCGAGCCCTCGGACCGGTGGACCGAGGGCTCGGAGGGTGCTCGGCGGACCACGTGTAAGTTAAGCGAGAGCCCCTACACTATATACGATAAAGGACAGAGTAGACAGCTAAAGTAGGTTAAAAATGCTCTAAGGAGCCTAGAATTAGACGAGAAAACTCTACTATATAAGTAGGATTAGAGGTGAGTTATATAATCGTACGTAACCCTCTATACTAGTTATAATATCTAGTTTATAGGAACGTTCCTTGTTCTTAGTTATTAAATTACCTATTATATTTTAACTCTTATTTTCTCTATTTAATAGGTTCCCTAAGTGTATTAGCAGTACTTTATAATATCGGCAAAAGATAAAAATGCCACCCAATTAATCAAAAACGACAGAAATGCTACCTAATTAATTTTTTTGCGACAGAAATGCCACCTGTGTGCCATGTCACTAGTTTACTAGTAAAATTACTTGTAAAGTAATGTCTGTATCATCGGTGGCATTCTTGTCGTAAAAAGGTAGCATTTCTATCGTGAATAAAGGGGCATATCTGTCGCCAAAAAGTAGTATTTCTATTAGTATAGCGTTTTTGTTTCTTTATCAGATTTTATAAGCAAGGCACTACGAAAATAATAAACAAAGTAAATTAGCTAACTACTCGCTATTTCTTGATAGCTCGTAAGCTAATTCTTGTCGATATTAGTGGTGGTTAAGCCTAGTATTCCTTACCCTTGCGCTTACGGTTATTATTAGTTCCTTGTTCCTGAGCAATATCCTCAACTTCGTGGCCGGCACTATGGAGTACGCGACGGCGCGGGGCGTTCTATTTCAGTAGCACGCAAGTGGTATATTACAAGCGCTTTAAGGTTGTTAGTATATAACTAGTTAATGTTTTATAGAGGCTATACTTGGATGGAGACCATTGATAAACAAGGATTCGCGCTAGTAAACAAGCTAGCTATTTACGATATTCGAGACTATTAGGATATATAGCAAGTGATTATTAAGCGACAGAAATGCTACTGTTTTACGACAGATATACCACAAGTTCCATTTTCATTAAATTGTATATAAAACGTATATAAAAAAGATGAGTGGTATACAGGTGGCATTTTTGTCGCAAAAAAATCAGCGAAAGAAAGAACTACTCGACTACTTAAGTATATCCGGGTTATACTTAATTAGGTTAGAGTAGGTTTAAATAGGTAATTTAGTTAAGTAGGTTAGAGTAGTAGATTCGACTACTTAAGTAATACTTGAGTAGTTTTACTATAAGTAGTAACTAAAGTACAAATAGCTAGTATTTGTAAATATCCTCTCGCTAAAATAGATTAAATAGTATAGCTACCGCTATTTGCCTTCTACTAGTTTAAAGGAAGAGTCTATAGAACTAAATAGCAAAGAGTTTAATATATATAAAGCTTATATAAACTTACTGTTCAAGGAACTCGCTTATGTAGTCGGTTAAGTCCGAGTAGGTGGACCGACAAGCCGGAACCCCTGGGCGCGCTACGGAGTCTCGGTCCGAGTTACTCCGTACTACTCAAGTATTACTCTAACTTACTTAACTCTTGGCGAGTAGGTTAGAGTAGGGCTAAATCCTACTCAAGTAGGGTTGAGTAGGTGCTCCTACTCGACTCTACTCTACTAATTATTTTCGCTGAAAAAAATTAATTAAGTAGTATTTCTATTGTTTTTAATTAATTAGGTAGTATTTTTATCTTTTGCCGTTATAATATATACTATTATTCTAATTACTTAGATTAACTAAACGTCTCTTAATCTATTTAATTATAGTACCTAAAGTCGCTAATCTAAATTAATTAATTTAATTATAATTTAGTTAATTACTAATCGATTAAGTAATTAAGTCGTTCTTACGCTATTATTAGTATATAAGAGTATATATATATAAGTAGCTTATTATAATATTATTCTAGGTATTCCCCTCTAATTTATTTTCCTTCTAAAAAAAATAAGCGAGAACCTAAATACGTAAACCTCTAATATAAGCGCTTTTATAATAGGAAAATATAAAACTAAAACTATCGCTAGATATAGTACTAGGCGATAAGTCTAAGCAATTTACTATTTTTATACTAAAACTCGGTATAATTACTTATAGAAAAAATATAAAAGACTATTTATAAATATAAAGTTCTTTATAAGATCTTTTTATCTTAATATTTCCTTTCTTTCTTTCTCTTCTAATTAGTGTTTAGAATCTCCCCTCCTCTTATCTTCTAACTACTAGGAGAGGAGTAGGAGATCTATATCTTTAGCTAGGAGAAGGAGAGGAGAATAGGTTACTTATCTAAAAAGGAGTAGATAAGGAGAGGTAGGATTAAGAGAGGAGTAGGAAGGAGAGGCTAAAATAAAGTAGAAAAATAAAGTTATTTATAAATCTAAAATCTAACTAAATATTATATATCTAACAAAAGCTCTCTAGGAGTACTCTAATTACCCTAGCCTTTTTATATACTAGTTCTTTACCTATTAGATATTAACTATATTTATAAATACTATATTACTTTAATTATATTAGGTTAAAGACGATTCCTTTAACCTATAATTAATAGCTTAGCTTATAAGAATACTTATTTATAATTACTTAATATAGTAGGTATTATAAGTATATCTAGAGCTAATTTAGCTAGACGTTATATTAATAAATACTTTAATTAATAGATCTAAAATTTAGTAAGTATTTTATCTTTAATCCTTTAAGGTAGCTAGCTAATCTAATACTCTAGCTTATTAGTTATATTCTCCTAGTTAGTATAAAGAATAGATATATTATTATCTTAATCGAATACGTTTAGCGAATACGCTCTTTTAGTACCTAAAGATATAATATCTCTAGCATTAATTAGAAGGTACTTATACTCGGTCTTAACGTTCGGTATCTAGAATTCTATTCTATTCTAGACCCCCCCTCTAGAAGGACTCTATTCTATTTAGTATATTAATAGAAGGAGTCTATTCTAGAGGGGGTATTCTATAGAGTTTTATAGAATTCTAGCTAGAATTTGTTATATAACCTAGATGAATATACCCCCGCTCTATAGACTAATAGGAAGTCCCCTAGGGTATCTAGTTAAATAGAAGGTTACGTAAAAGTCCCCTTTAGCCGTACTCGCTAGGTATAGTATAGTACTCCTCTAGAGTACGCTAAGTTTAATTATAAAGAAATATATTTAATACTAGTACTCTTACCTATTTCTCTAGCTCCTAAGGTTTATATAACCCCCCCCCCCCCCCCCCCAAATCACGTGTTTTAATAGCTCTAGAATTCTATAGAACCTCTAGAATTCTAGAGGGTACTTAATAGAAGGAGTCTATTCTATTTAAAGACGCTCTAGAAGAACTCTAGATAGAATAGAGTCTATAGAGTTCTATAGAATATAGTTCTAGACGCCGAACGTTACTCGGTCTTCTAGAGTTTAAATAACGCTTTCTTTCTATCTACTAGCTACTAGTATATAGTACTTAAATCCTCCTATAAATCTACGTCTTTCTAGGTATACTCGAAGTACTTCTATCTATAGTATAGTATTATAATAACTATAGTATATAAAGTAGGTATATTATTAACCTTAGTAAATTACTTGTCGAGTTTTATCTAACTATTAACTATATAGATCTATAAGTAGTTTAATTATTTGTTCTAAAGAATTTTATCTACTTTACGAATTTATAGGTTATTATAATACTCTTAGAAGTAAGTTAGAAGCTTATTAAGTATTTATAGATAGTTAGAAAGAGTCCCTTAGTTACTATAACAGACGTGCTTCTAGATAGTCGGAACAAACAACACTCTATTCTTAGGACAAAAGACGAGGAGAGTAGGAGAGCTCGAGAGAGCTGGGAACTAAATACAGGTCGTGCGCGCTAGCTCCTCGCTAAGCGAACATGTGACATCCAGACCTCGTGACTATAACCGTTATAGTTACTACTAATTATTATCCCTTCAGCGCGTTTTATTAAAGAGCATAGAGGCTTTAAAATTAAAAGAACTTTAGTTAAAGTATTCTAATCTTCTATTATAAGGATATCCTATAAAATTAAATACTTTTCTTCTATCTTTATAAGATTCCTTTTATACCCTTCTAGTCTATAGCTTATATAGCTATTTAAGAAGTAGAATTAATTAATTTAAGTATAGAGTTTAAGTACTTATTTAATTATAGAGTATAAGAAATTCTACTAAGTAGTATTATTATATATAAAAGAAAGGTAGTTAAACTCTAATTTATCTAATCTATTAGATTCCGTTCTCTTAACCTTCTTAAATTATCTATAGTATTAAGGTATATAGGATATAAAAGTAATAATATTATAGAGTCGTCTAATAGGTCCTTACTAGCGCTAAAGTTAAAGCTCCTTTAAAAGCTTCGGGTTTTACTTAAGCTCTATAGATTCCTTTTTAAATAAGTTAAAACTTATACTATATAAGGCTTTCCTAGCTAAGTTTATAATATAACTAAGATACTATAATCGACGTTCTTCTTATTATTTAGGCGTAAGTTTTAGGAAGTATTTTTATTAATAATATATAGGTAGGTATTATTATTTAGTATATTATCTATAATAAAAAATCTAAGATAATACTATAACTTATAATCCTGTGACGGTTATAGTCACGAGGGCTGGATGTCACATGTTCGCTTAGCGAGGCGCTAGAGCGCATGACCTGTATTTAGTTCCTAGTTCTCTCGAGCTCTCCTTCTCTCCTTATCTATTGTCCTAAGAATAGAGTGTTGTTTGTTCCGACTGTCCAGAAGCACGTCTGTTACAAATCCTTAATAACTTGAATAATTATTTCTACTTAATTCTAACTAGTATAAGAACCTTAGAGTTATTAAATTATAATAAGAAGCTATTATTATAAAGGTATAAATTAGTATATAGTCTTTAAAAGCTAAAGTAAGTATTTAGAATAACCTTAGCTAGGATAGAAACTATTCGAAACTCCTACCTAGAATATTAAGAGTAATAAGTTATATTATAGGTATATAGTAGATAATTAAAGTTATAGTATTATAAAGTTTATATATATTCGAGTCTTAGTAGGGGTTCAAGGCTTAACTTACTAACTAATTCGTACTACTTTCGTTAATAAAATATATAATAATACCTATTAATACTAAGTAATTTAGTAACGTTTATAAGTTAAAAGATAGGCTAATCTTACTTTTTATATAAAATAAGCGCTTCTTAACCTTCTTCTTCTAGGTTTTAGCTAGGAAATTTAGTAAGAATTATCTAAAGATAGAAAAGGATAGGAAACTAACTATTTAATATATAAAGAAGCTCTATTTTATACTTCTAGTACTAGGCTATCTTTTTCGAAGTATAAGGTCTAAAGGTCTTCTTAAGTATATATTAATTCTTACTAATCTTAATCTTTAAATCCTATAGAATCGAGTTAATTATTAAGGTATATTTCATATTAGTTTTATTCTTTTATAATCGTTCTAGGGTAATAGGTCTATAAGTAAAGTTTACGTTAGTTAGAGTATTACCTATATATAAGGAAGTTAAGGTAGAAGATATTAAGATAGCGTTATCTTCTATACCTAGTAGATTATTATATACTAGGTCTTCTTTATAGGATTCTAGTACGTCGATAAATATAGGTTATAATTATAAGAGTATTAGGGATAGCCTTAATTAGGATTATTATTGTTCGCTAGGCGAGGTATAGGCGTAGCCGAGGGAGCTATACTATATAGGAGTCTATTTCTACTAAAGAAAGTTCTATTATTAGGGCTAGGTATATTAAAGAGGAGAGGTTTTAATAGAATACGTAGTAGAATATATAGTAGAATATATAGTAGAATATTTAGTAGATTATTTAGTAGATTTAATAGAGGAATTAAGTAAGCTAAAGGACGCTAAATTCCCGAGAAATACTAACCCCCTTATACCTAATAGATCCCGAACTTTTAGTTATAATATAGGCGGGTTTTTAGTTATATCTAGAGCGGCATTTATACTAATTTCTACTTATTTTACTACTATATTTTAGACCTATTTTAGACCTACTAAAACCTATAATACCTAGCCTTAGAAGTACTCCTACCCTCTCCTATCTAGTGCCTTAGTAAGGATAAGAAGTAATAATTAGTTAGGATTAGAGTAGGAAGGAGAACGCTCTATTTATATAGATAGGAATAGAGAATCTATAGAATAAAAGTAGTAGGGAAAGGTTTAGAGAGGAGATTCTAAATACTAAAGTCTTCTAATTTTATTAAATAATATATAGGATTAAGTAAAATAGGTCTAAAGTAGTCTATTATTATAAATTACGTATTCTATATTAATTTCGGCCTAATTTCGGTACTAAAATATATAACTCGAGAATATTAGAATATATACTAATATAAACTTTCTTTATAACTTAATATACTTATTTAGAAGTACTAGTAATATACTTAACTAAAAGTTTATAAGAGGGATAAAGCTTTTAATTATAAAACGTAAAGTTATAGGCTATTAAAAACTAGGTAAATTATTACCTTTAGATATACTTTAGCTAAATAGCTTAAACTTTCTAACGGGTACTATATACTACTTAGTAATTAAAATATTCGCTAAACCGAGAAATAAAACTTAACTTTAGTACTCCGTAAAGGGCCTAGAGTACTAGTAACAGGGTTAGCTAAACAAAACATCGAGATAGAGCGTAGGCGAGGCAATATAAATGATGCGAGTCATGTGACCAGGGCACGTGACCAAAGGGATCTCTATAAACCTCAACACCTTAAAACAAAGGGCTTAGGAACCAGAAGGTCTTCACGAAGTCTATAAAGGGGGTCGAGATTCGAAAAATGGCGGCTTTCCATTTGCCCTGCGACTGCTGGAGAAATGGAGAAACTCACCACCAAGTCACAAACCAAACATGAACTGAAATTACGCGACTCTCAACAAATATTTCCATCATAGGCTTCCAGCCATCTATTCTTGATCCGCCGTCTCTAAAACGATCCATAAAAACCATCATGGCCTCATCAAATATTGTACACTAATCTATCTAAAATTCTTCCCCGTGGAGAAGTTTTCGTTATACATTTTTGGCCATTTAAAGCCGATGGAAGAGGAGTTTTACAGGCCATTTTCAAATGGAAAGCATAGCCGACCAACATTAACTCCTTCGCTTCAAGGTCTTAATTGCCATTTCAATCAAACCGTCTTTTGCTTCACTTTCTGGAAATGCTTCGATTGAGGCAATTGCCCGATTTGCGTATTCTTCTGCGAGTGCTCGAGTTTGTTCGATGCCGTTGCTTTGGAGGACTAGTTCTCGAGCCTGGTTAAACGTTAGCTTTGTTTACTCTGGGATATTGGAAGATATTTACCCTTGCAACGTCACCCTCGTTGCCGAACTTCCTGCCAACGAGAGCTCCCAATTCCTTGTTGTCTTTCCATGCAAACAACAGTGGGGCGGTAGCTAGACCCAGCTCTAGATCAGCACCAGCCGGTTTCCCTAATTCCATTTCAGACACGGTAAAGTCCAGCAAATCATCCACCAATTGGAATGCTAATCCCAAATTCTTTCCGTACGAATATGCAGCATCGACCGTTTTCGAGTCTGAACCTCCGAGGAGTGCCGTAGCACGACAGGATTTGGAAATCAAACTTGCTGACTTGAGGTATGTCTTTTGTAGATAATATGTGATGGTGTCTTCCGTCCAAACTGGGTTCTTCTCATCTCTAGCAGTATTCTTCAGTTGCATAAATTCCCCCTCTACCAAATTTGCAATAACCGTTGCCAAAAGCTCGGTCACTTCCGGGTCACGAAGTCGAGCCAAGGCTACAGAAGCTCGCCCAAGAAGGAAATCCCCCGCCAATACTGCCATTTTGTTCCCAAATTCAAGATTTGCTGAAGGATGTCCGCGGCGTGACACAGAATGGTCAATAACATCGTCGTGGAGAAGAGAAGCGGTATGAATCAGCTCTGTTATTTCGGCTAGTCGTCTCTGGGAAGGGAGGATATCGCTTTCGCTGGCTGGGTATGAGGTATCTGTGTGTGTTAAAGGGTTGTTTGTTGGCGAAGAAGGGTTGACATCGGAAAGGATAGCCATTGGTGAAATCGCACGGTCAATATCTATTGGGACTTGCTGGCCGTTATGTCTGGGAGATTTTGGTGTCAAGGCAGTAGCTCGAGACATCAGCAGTACAATCATTGGCCGCACATGCTTCCCTTCGCCCTGTGTATAATATTTTGCCACAGTATCCAACGATGGATGCCCCGACCCCAAAAGCTGCCTTATGTTGCCGGTGAGAAACTTCATCTCTTTTGCTACCATCCGCAAGGGATCTACGGTGATTTCACCTTTGCTAGCTGATTGCGCCGCCGCATTGGAAAAAACATTCGAGGCCACTGACACGGCTTGTGCCCATGAGGATTGCCTCCTTCGAGTTTGGTGGTGGGATAGTGAGGTTGGCAAGGGCCATGAGGGGCGTTGTGCATGTAATTGGCATTGGGCACATGTGGAATATAGTTGGGTGGTTGACTTGGTGGATTTATACAAGAGCACCGAAGCTCTACGCGAATGGATGCTCATATCCCAGGCCCAACCCAACGCTGGCAGAATTGGTGGATGGGCAGCTTTTATGGATATTCGAGTTTTCAGGAACCGTAGTGGATTGGTTGTGAGGCCGTACGAGGAAAGGAAAGGAACGGTACGGTACGTACACAAGGAAACACAGAAATGTATGTTGAAGCCGTAGACACCCGACAAGACTTTTCGATCATGACCTTATGGATTGTTGTGCATACCCGCAGCATCCCTGTAGCAGCGGTCCGAAGTTGTGCCGTGTCACCTTCACAGCTCCATCGTCATCCCCTCCAAAGCTCTCTATTTTGCAACCTAATTCAGACATCATCTTGCAACAACAACTCATGGCATGAATACAGATCTGTTGAGATGGTGCTTCTCACTATGACACAGCCCATGGTTGAGGCTTTTGAAAAAGTCCAGAGCCTCAACAATGCAACGAAGTGCGACAACCACGAAGAGACGTCCGGTGAGATGAAGCACAGCTCTAGCATTACTTTACCTGGAGACAAAACAGTTGCAGATGACAATACCCAAGAGGAATCCAAAGAGGCAGAAACAAACTCCTCTAGCCCGCACAACCAGCCAGCGGCCGCAGATGCACTCAATAGTGAGAGACCCACGGAACCTAGGTTGGAAAATCCCAAAGTTGGAAACCCAGTGTCGCATGGCCAAGTTATAGAATTATGGAAACAAATGAAAGTATCAAAAATGTCACCATGCAGCTTGGATCTTTTGATGCGAGGGGCGAGAGTCTACATACCTCCCCCTCCTCCAAAACCAGAACCAGTAAGTAAAATATATGCCGGGACCATTCCCCAAATCCATGGCCAGCTAGTTAATTGTCAACTATCCAGACATCGGAATACAAAGCCCTTATGGCACGTCTACGTAGAGAGGAAGAGCTTCGGGCTTATGAGCGAATGATCAACCCTCCTCCACCTATGGAAACCTTTGCCCAGAGATTTCCGTCCTCCTCTGCAGCGCATGCCTTTTCCTCAAATTTCCAGGATGCATCAAGTCCCGAGGATGATGGTGTTACATACGCGGATGTTGATCGTCAGATGGCTCTGATATTCAATGTGTTGATAAGTATTGTTGCCTGCGCTGGTGCTATATGGGTTGTAGCTCGCTGGTGGAGCACACCTGCAAGGTTGGCGCTGAGCATGGGAGGTAGCATGTTGGTTGGTCTTGCAGAAGTAGTCGTCTACTCGGGTTACATTCGAAGAGTTGCAGAGGCTAAAGGGAACGCCAAAAATCTGAAAGAAGTCAAAGAAGTTGTGAAGACTTGGGTTATTGGAGGCGAAGAAGATGAAGATGACACTTCTCTCTCTTTGGTTGGCAAGGATGATACAGAAAGCGAGAGTGTAAGGCGGCGGAAGCCACCTGCATTATAGATTTGAAAATATAGATCATTGCTACAGCGCCTTATAGCTACCAAGTATACCTGTTTCTGCATAATCTTTTAGTGTCGCCAAAAGGGGGACACCATTGGTCCTTCCATGGGAATTGTTGCTGCATGAAATCCTCTTTTCTATACCCATTTTGGGCGGAGAGAAAATGGTGTGTTCAAAAGCTCCACCCCTCGTCACTTTCTCTATATTTTCTAGTTGTTTTAACTGTGGTGAGTAATGACAATAACTAATTGATGCTCTAGAGCATTGAGGTACGAATAAAACTCACTGCCACGCTCTCTGTCCACCAAGAGGCGCCTAGTCAACTATACTATAGTTTAATTACTTGTATCCTTCCAAGCAGGTTCTCGATAACTGCACTCCAATCACAGTTCTACCCTCATCCTCCAAACTCAAAGCATTGGCTTCAAATCCGTTATCCTCTCCGGTTTCTTGATCTAAGCATCGCAAGTAACACAAGACAACAACCATACACCATCTTCCAATTAATTTAGCAGGTTCACTCGTAGCGAGCGCCTCCATTTTTGTTTTATTTTGACTGGCCCCTCTTTGGTTTTCTTTGCGTTGCTGAATCGCCTATCTCTAACAAACCTGAGACTCCTGCGATCTATGAGCCGGGCTAGGTGCGTGGTTATTTCAGCTTTTATGGAGAGAAAAGAAAGTTTTCAGATTGCTATCTCGAGAAAGAAGATCTGTAAAGTGAATACTATGATCGGATATTCCGAGAGGATGAGCTGCTGGGCCGAGAAGATGAACCATATAGAACAGAGGCAGAGAAGTCCCCAGAGCAAAAGGAGATTGCTAAGTGGAATATCAACGATGGAAAGCGAATTATATCTGTCCAAGAAACTCACGGGAGCGTTTGATCTCTCGAACAAATCCCCGTGGAATTTTGTCGAGGGAGCGTGTCCTTGGGAACCGCTATAGTAAGAGATAATATTAGCGAAAGATTCCATTTTCAACTGATATATCTGAAAGATAATCGACTATGATGAGGATTAAATTGAAACACTGACCGAATCCTCTGGATCAATCCACTCTGGGCTCTGCTGGGGATAAAAGAAGACCAGACAACTCCTAGTATAATACTGATACTGTACCGTAAACAGAAAATTGGCAGTATATGTCTTTTCTCTCATCGCAAATTTAATTATACTCTACGATTAGACACCCTGGATGTTTTGAATAAGTAACTATACCGCCGCTTCTCTGTTCACCAGGATTTAGGTCGGGTAAGATTATGGCCGCCTTGGCATCTTCTGATTTTGCTACGAATGAACTCATGACCTCCGTCTTACACCAATACCTTTGGACACCATCAGTGAGCATTATCCACTTGATCTTCTCAAGTCATGTCGATCGCAAAACCCAATGTACGAGTGGGCGTGGGACTTTTCATCCTCGAATCAGGAGAGCAAACCGACAACCCCCGCTTCCTCGTGGGAAAGCGTCTCGGTTCTCATGGTGCCGGAAGTTATGCCCTCCCAGGTGGTCATCTCGAGTTTGGCGAGACCCCTGAGGACTGCGCCGCTCGGGAGTGTTTGGAGGAGACAGGCTTGAAAACCACGAGGATTCAATTCCTCACTGCTACCAACGACTATATGCCAGAAGACAACAAGCATTATGTCACGATGTTTATGGTGTGCATTCGAGAGAACGATAATGATCAAGCTGAGGTTCTTGAGCCAGACAAATGTGAAAGCTGGGAGTGGGCGAGTTGGAAGGATCTAAAGAAATGGGTAGAGATTCAAGCAGGCGCCCAGGAAGGCCAGGTGCTGGAGAGAACGTTGTTCCTGCCTCTCATAAATCTAGCTGCGCAGCGTCCTAATGTCGTTCCTTCTCTGAATTGACTCGAACGTGTATGGAAACGAGCACTGGTCAGAAGGGATTGCTGCGTTCTTGCTGGTGGGAGGCAAGCCGCTTCTTTGGAGGTACGTAAAGCTTGATGGATGTGATGGAGATATACATCATATCAAGATAGGCTAAAGAAGTAGTTAGCAAATATTACATGACTTGCAGAAAACAGAAGAATTTGCAGTGACCCATTTCCTCACTGTTTCTCTTTTCTAGGTTGTCTCAAAAAGCGAATCCGGCATACATGGTGTCATAGAACGACAACAAACTTTCTGAAAGAGGTGTCTCCTCGCGAGGACTGACGGGGAAATGTTTTTAAACTTGCCCTTGTGTTTAGACAGCTCATTCAAATGTTGATAAGAATCAAAGGTGATCGATAAGGCTTCAATACATTTACTTGACGAGTTGCTTTTCAAAGTGGGGGCTATTGACTTCTGGTCAAAATTTGTAGATAATGGCCCCTTCCGCCTATGCTCATTCAGCACTTCCAAAGAACCAAAATTTTGCCATCAACAGAATTCTCAGCCTTGAGCACCGCAGATACATCCCAAGAAACAACAAAAAATGTTCCCCGTGGCTTCACAGCAGCCATCTAGATCAACATCGATACACACCAGCTCACTATTATGTACTTTCGGAGAGCCCTTGTTCGCATTCGGCGTTTTGGTAGCATCTTCAGATTCGGGTGGCGGCGTGGTAGCTTTGTTACCACCTTCATCGACCTGACATGGCGAAACTTCGACATCCATATCCGTGGTTGTTTCGACGAGGATGCTCGTTTGCGTAAGATTGGAGGTTATGGTTTTGTTTGAGAAGTTTCAAGGTGGCCGTAGAAGGAGAATGTGGATGTGGGTATTGCAAAATATGTTCGTATCTTAAAACATTTGGTGAGCAATATTTTGTGGACAGGAAGCTGAAGAGTGGTGTAATGCTTGGTGTTATTCTTATATAGTTATGCTTGTGCGTAATTTTTACACTCCAAGGATGTTTCATGGCGTAGTGATTCAGCATATATTGTGCCAGTGAGTAATTTAAGTAAGCGAATTTTGCAAAGTGAGTCCTATGTGATATGCTGACACTTGATAAGATAAGTTCGATCGTAGTGAATTGTATATTTCACACTGTCCTATTTTCATTTATTGTTACTTTCAAGTTGTTAGTTCTTATCTAACGATTATGACTGGGATAAATATATCTCATAGTCACATATCCTTAGGAAAATTAGATGCAAAAGCTTCTCGCATGTTTAAAGAATATCTGCTCCCACCAAAAACCAACTAGAATGTTCAGATGCACCCCACGTTCCACAATAATCGACTACCTATTGAATCAACTTAGAGAACTTCATGGGATAAATCCGTGCGTTTCTGTCCCAGATACTTTGTATTGTCGTACTGTCTGTGGCGTCTACACCTGCGATTGTCAAGTAACTCCAATGGCGAGATCAGTGAAGAATATTCAAACTCTTGATTTGAAATTCTGCTTAGACCGGAACCTAGAGCTATGGAAGTTTCGAATTTCAGAGACATGATCGAGGAAGAATTCGGAAAAATAAGAGCGGCTGGTTTTATTCCCACTTGGAAAAAGATATACTCACAAGAATCTCCCGACCATAACAAAGATTCTACCAACCTCTAGGCTACTCCTTTGGGCTGTGCCTGCATGTCAGAAAAGCTTCACAGGGAAATCGCGGGAAATTCATTGAAGACTTGTCGAGAATTAATATGGTCTGGTTGTGCTGATGAGCGGCTCTTGAATTTCTTCCTTTGTTCAATGCTCGCTTTTCTTTTCCAATTGCGTTACACTAGCCAATGTACGAAGCAACCCTCACTTTTAGATGTAGGTCACGTGGCAGAAACGAGAATGGAGTACCATTGACAAACCTAGCACCGTCTGATTCTCATTTCCAGTGTTCAGCCTCTATACTCTCCATATCAATATTCCTAAAGATAACTCGGGGCATATAAGCCATACCCCTACCGTGACTGCAGTACATGATATCTTCTTCATCGCCATGTTCTTCCAATAAGTCTCTATGGAGTACGCTCTTACACAAAGATTCTATAGATAAACCATCAAATGGAAACAGAGGTATCGGCCAAAAGCCTTCTTTCTTACCATTCTCCAAGACAAGCTCCACAGCCCTAGCTCGACAATGGCTTTCTTGGCACATATCGTCAAGGTTGATAGGGTCTTGCTCATGCGTGTATACATTAATCAAATCCAGTATCATAGACATAAAAAGAGATATGATTTCCTCTCTGTATCGGCATATCATCTCTTTATAATGTTAGCAAGTACTGAGAGGAAAAAGAGGTGAATGACTAACGGATTGCCTTGACAGATACAGGAAGTATCTCATAAAATTCCTTTCCAAAGTTGTCTTGAAATGCCGCATTTTTAGCAATTGATCCAATCCTCATCATTATTTCGCGGAGTGCATCTTCTCTCTCAAACACCGAGAATATCGTCATGTAGCAAAGGTGATCATTGGTAAGCTCAGACTTCTTACAGAAATCATCCCACGCCTCGTGTTGCTCAAGCCATCGCTTTGTCATAATTTCTGCAACTTCTTGGAGACGGTATTTATCAACCAATACGGCCAAAGATGACAAATTCGCCAGAGTAACTTTTGCCGGTACCAATCTGAACTTTCCATGGACCATGTTCATCAGAATTTCGAATGCAATCGGCTCGTCATCTGGGAGGTTGATAGTTACTGAGCCGACGGAACAAAGCGTGATACCTTCTTGAAAGTTGGAGGAAAGCATGGCCTTAAAAACCTCAGAGGCGAGAGTGAGGTGCTTGGACGAGACTAGCATGCGCACGTTGCTTTTGTGAGACTCGCCTTCCATGGACTCAATTGGGATACCAAATCTTTGATAAGTTAGCCTATAGAGTTATCGTAACAAGTATGTAGGAGCATACTCGTCTAGATTCCCAGGGAGAATGAGGGTGACATCTCCGTCGGTGTCAAAGACTTTATCGTGAGACATGCTGAATGCAGCAACAGAGAGATGTCTCGTGGTGTTGATTGCTTGAGTTTATATGCAAGATTGTGGAAGAGTATTTATGCTCTAGCCCTAGCTACCTCCGCACATCATAGAACACTAGCACACAAGCATAGTGCGGGGCAAAGCTCTTAGGTGAATGGAAACCACAAGATTGATCATAGCAACAGCTTTTGCACAAAGTGATTATGTAACTTGCAAAAGAAAACAACTATTGGTGCAAAGCACTTCTTGAGAAAGAGTTTCTGGGTTGCTTTAGTGAATTAAAATGGAATAGTGATGTATGTTGTTACTTAGCGAAGGGACCTATCATTAGAGAAGTAACAGCTTGTGTACTCAGAACCTCTACTCAACCAGAAGTTTGTGAACTCTTGCTTCTGCGACGGTTTAGAAGAGCAGTAATGCGTCTTTCCTTAATTCTGTAGTAAAAGAGGTGGGAGTATTGTTTTATTGCTTTTTAATAATTGATTGTAGAAAGAGATTCTTTTCAATGGCAAGATTTCTACGCTGTTAAATCTACTGCATTTAGACACTTGTATGTCGTCTATAAAGTTCGCCCTCAATAAAAACTAGCAACTTGTTACTTGGAAGCTTTCTCTGAGATCAGTTCTCATTTAACCCAAGAGTGCATCACTGGTAGGGTATCTTCTAAATTAATACAGTTACTATATACATCTGCCTCTTGAAAGCAGAACTGCCCTGCCTTATACTAGTGGTACTCTTCCTTACCTAAATATTTCCACGGAAAAGCCCTAAATGACATGAGAGCTATGGAACAACGCATCACGCTACCAAGTCATTTTGAAAAGATAAGGCCAAATTCAAAGAAATCATACATCCGAGCAACCAATCGAGAATACAAATCACAAAAGATGCCTACAATTCTCAGTCCGGGATGGAGTCAAGCGCTGTCCTGGTGCCTCATCATCAAGCATTTCTTCAATCCCTTCCACCTTCTTTTGATATTTCATAAGCAACTTCACGATTTCCGTATGTCCCATCTCCTGTGCCGCCTCAAGATGAGTTTGTCCTTCCCAGTTGAACTTCATGTCTGCACCAGCATCAAGTAGAATCTCGCCGACTTCCAAATAACCCTTGAAAACAGCGTCGTACAACGGGGTGCCGAAAGATTCACTGCTGACATCGACCCCTCCCTTCGGCATATTCTCCCAAAAAGATGTACGAGAGATTTATTTCTTGCATCAATTACACAGTGCAGCGGTCAGATAAATACTCGGTTTTTTCAAGGAACTTCAGCTCCAGACTTTATAAGTATTTTAGCAACTTTGAGCATTTTCTTCTCATGTAAGTCGCTACCTGGAGCTTCCAAAGCAAGCCTGATAAGGGGTTCAGATATAAACATCATGAGTGGCTTTTGTGTCCAGGCCATGGGCCAGAAGTATGTCGACCAGCTCCTTGTTGGCAAACTTTACAGCTAAAATCATTACCGTAGACTAGGCGAGCAAGCTGCATGTACGCTTGCTCCTTGTTTTGGTGAGATATTAACGGAGAACCACACCCGAAAACCCCGAAGATTCCCCACCAATCAGCGTCCCTCGCCTATCCCTCGGCCCACAAAACTTGCAAAATACTGTTGATATCCCCAAATAACCAATTTCCTGTCACCAAAACTGGGACTAAACCTGTCCGCCTGGCCCAGTCAGCCCGTGGTGCACCTCCATAAGCGCCTGCGCCACGGGTTGTTACCCCCGTGTTCCCCCCTAAGGGGGCCCCCCAGCGCACATGCGGCAGCGCTGGGGGGGCTTAAAGGTTTTGTCGTTCATTCTAGGTATTGATATCATTTTCTCTTGCTTTCTTTCTCTCTTTTTTTTTGCCCTATTCTGGACTACTACCCCATGCAGCCTAAACCTTTCCCTGGAAAAAGAACCTTGCGTTTCCCAGGCTGAGCGGGATCAAAAAGAAGAACCTCAAAGCGAAGTTATCTGATATATGTCTACAAGTTCCTTGGAAGATTCCATGCCTTTATTCACATCGGGGCCGTAGCAGCGATTCAATGCTTCGCATATGGGTGTTTTTGTTTCTAATCTGTCCCTAAGTGGGTGCCTAAATTGTGTTGTCATATCTGGTGTTGCGCCAGCTTGTAACAGAACTCTCACGGTTTCCATGGTGTCTGCGAACGTTGTGATTGTTGCATTATTGCAGTTCGAATATGTACGACCATGGATGCAAGGGCACAGATGAGTGGTGAGCCGACGACACCATCTTGATGATTGACATCAGCGCCTTGCTCAATTGGCCACGCACAAACGCCAGAGAACCCGAGAATCACAGCAATATATAGAGTGGGAGCAAACTCGAGTTGCTCTGGCCACCCAAAGTAGAGAGATTCTCTCAACCAGAGAAGAAAGCCATGCGTCCTGTCGGGATGGAGAAATTGTCACATGGGGCCAAGAGCTTTTAGACTCAGGCTCTTTTAACGGACGTAGAAAAGCCAATTTTCTATTAAGTATTACAAGAAAGGAAAAGCATGAGGTCATTTGACTTCCAATTTATTCGAGACTTTTCATAACCCAGATGCGAGAAGGAAGAGAAACCAATGTATGTCAGGCATACTCTCGCTAGTATATGTTCAAATCCGCCTTATCAAGATAGTATCGATGGGTTTCTAGGTGTTCTAGGGTCTTTTGTTCATGAGAAGCTCGCGTACGGTGAAGTGGGACAGTGATATAAGCCCTTTCGCTTCGTCCTTGGTAATACGACTGCTGCACCATAACAGTAGGCTTTCCTCCTCTGGTAATTCGTCATGATCGAGTGCAATTGTTTCATATTCCACAGTGATTGCTATAGCGATGTCCTTTACTTTTGTGGGCAAATGTGCGAATGCCAGCCAGCATAGGACTGTCTCAACCATCGACTTGATTAGATAGTGGCTTTTCGGCCAACCTGTCGAGGATTCTTTTGTACGTTTCGAACAAATCCTCGAGTAAAGTCTCTAGGACTTTTCGTCGGTCCTTGTCGTATTTTAGATGACAGAGATGGTCGAGCTGACATCTGGCCCATTGAAACCAAGAAGGAAGTTAGCGACCACACGCGCGATCGCTTGTTAATATAACTGATCTAGCGATTTTACTCCAAGGAAGTACTTCGAAGTTCCAGTTACGATAATCTCAGTAAAGCCTAGCAATTCAGCGATGCCGCTGGCAATGCTCTGGCCATCAATAATTCTGTGGCTTCGAACAACGAGTAAATTTAAGCGAAACGAGAGATGAAATATTCAAGTGGAGGCTTCAACTGAGGACTTCTGATAAGGAAGGTATTGATGGTTATCAGAGAAATTGCCCGCCATCTGCTCGTTCTTCAGCATGCTGTCGTAAGATTTTTCCAGCTCTGCTGTAGATTCAGCCTTGGAGAAAGCACTCCACCATGTTGAGGATTCCTAGCATGCAACTGCCGAAATCACTGTAGTTCAAGCTGCACCTGACCATGCAAATGACTTTCCCCACTCCAATGGTTGAGGTCTCTTGATAAAATTGCAAAAACCGCTGCCCTTTCAAAGCGTTCTACGCCCGAATTGTGGCGTGGTCGGGATTTTGCTACAGCATGGCGAACCTGAGGGACCTCAAACAATATACACCGGATGCAGGCCATTCCTCACATTACCATCTCGACACCAACACCGGTACGATGAATCTAGAAACCATCAAATCGATTCATATCGCGCGCCGACTACCAGAAATAGTTCGCGTGACGAACCAGGATTCTTCTACCGATATTAGCAACAGCATGGCGCACTTATGAAAGATTTAGGCACTCAGACGGCAGAACTTGTTTGAAGTGCTGCGGCAAAATAAGTGGACAAATGTAGTGGCACGTTGTTGCCTCAATGTGGTGTGATGAGAGATCAAGACAATTCCCTAGATTTCTTTACACAAGAAATCCTAAGACCGTGTCACGGCAAGAGCTTGCGAATGTGGATTTTGGCCCCCTTCAAAATCCCAAATTAAGAGGTAAACCTCACATCGCAAAACTTGTGTTTTTCTACTCATAAAGTACGCTAAGCAACTTTGTTTCAATTGATATTCCAAGGTAGCCAAAGTTAATTAGAGAAATGATGAATTCCCACATACCATTAGCGAATCGTGTGATACCCCAATTTGTTACCGTTTCTCTTCGTGGGGTTGTTTAACTTGTTTTATGAATAGTCAGTCTGCCCAGGCAGCGTGTATTTACACTTGCGTTCTGGGGTGAGAGATGGAACCGTGAACAGTAGAGGGAATATCAATTGGCTTTCAATCGCAGTTGATTATCTTTTTGTCTGTGGAAGTTCCCTAACAGCACACGGGCAGAAGCGTCACCATCGTTAGTAGAATGTGAGTTTCTGTTTTTTTATTTTATTTCATCGTAGGCCGTACCCGAGTCGGTTCCATACGTGCGGCGCAAAACGTGAAAATTTCACTGGCTGGAATTCGGCTCAGGGGGGTGGGGGAGTTTCTCGGTGCCCACAATGAGATGTGACGTCTGAAGTTACTTTACATACCTCAACCCAAAACCAAACGGCCGCTATATACCGGTATTTGACACTGAACGCCTAGACGCCCACTGCCCATCATACAAACAATGTAGTGCATGACTCCCTGTTCTCGAGTTCCCCTAGGCAATAATCAAATGGCAAGCACTCCAAAAGCAAAAGTCGTTGAAATATGACTTCAATTAGATCCTTTATTATCTCCTATTCAAATTATCCGTCGAATCCATCCCATAACTTATGTTGATATCCTCTTTTGCTCTCATTCTCTCCGCTTGTTCAACGAGTAATTGCTTCTTTGTGTCTCGCATCTTCATATACACATACACCCCAGCAATAATTGTAGCAATGAATGCTATACCCAATACGATACTGTTTACGAGGCTGTTTTTAGGTTGCTGTTTGACGAAGAGAGTTCCAAAGTAAACGATAATGATTTGTTTAGGGAGCGTGAGGAATGTTGCAACTGCGAAATGCCAGAATTTGACGTCGCAGGTGGAAAAGACAGCGGTGGAGAAATGTGATGGGACAATGGAGAAACGAATGATGAGCACGACCTGGTGATAGGTTAGCGGTTGGAATCTTCGTAGGAGAGGAAACAACTTACCCAGAAGCCACCATCTCTAGTTAATCTCGCCAGAGCGCCATAATTCAGATTGGTTCTCTCGAGCTTCACAGCCTTTCTTCTAAAAGCGTATTTGAATGCATACCAAGTTCCGACTATCACAAATTAGCATATATTCTAACGTCAATGCGACGACTTCCATACTCTCTCCTATGAAAGTTCCTGCTGCTACGATAGCAAATCCAACCCACAATCCCCAAACAATTCCACAAACCAACGCGACAACTTCATGGCCAAATAGCGGAGGGAAAGAAATAGCAATCAAAATGAGTACAGGAATCACAAAACCACCAGGTATATCACGAATATTCTCGGCAATGGGCGTTATTTTCTGAATTCGTCAGTATTCGAATACATCTTCTCTCCCTTCTCGTAACATACCTCAACGATCTCATCGTGGTGCATTGAGAATAATACAAGGCCAACGGTTAACACTATCGTTAATATGTGCCATGCTACATGCCAATCAGTTCCGAAGCTTCTGTAGATTCCAAGAAGTATCCTCACGTATATATTTCGGTTTCGTGAAGAAGTTCTTCCACTGAATGGACTTGTATTCATATTCAATCTCCTCAACTCTCGGCCGGCCGGCTTTCTTATTCTTGGGAGATTCCATCTCCATCGCCAACGCCAGATTCGCCATATTTCCTTATTCCTCGTCGAAAGCCTCTGGTGGAACGATGCGGGGAAATGGCGTAGTAGTGGTTTTGTATTTTTTTGTATTTATTTTTATTTTTCTAAAAGATGGTGGTTCCAGACTCACATTTCTTTAGAAAGTTCCTAGTAGTACAGCGTACAGCGTTATATTACAGTACAGTCAGAGGTACTCGAGTACGAGGGGGCGGACCAATTAAGCTTTGGGGCGTTTCGCCTCTCACCACAAAGCGCGTTTAGAACCAGGTTTCATACCTTAACGCCTCCCTGTTTGTGAGTGCCCATGGGCGGCAAATCTATGAAAAGCTGCTCCGCCACCCCCTCCCATTCGCTGGTATTATCGGACGATTTTCTTCGCGGGATTTGGCACGGTCCAGAGATCTACCGGGACTTGCGAGTAGGGAAAACATCGCCTAAGCTTGTTTGGCGATTGGCATCTGGTCTTTGGTGATCAGATATTTTGCAAGAACCGTTTGACTTGGTGTTGTTATAGGTTGCGATACAAACCATATTTCCCAGAGTCCTCCATAAATGCCATCCCCCTCGTGTAGAGTTGGTTTTATACTAGAATTCGAAAAGTGTTGTGATCACCGTCGCATGGAAAACCCATGACTTGGAGTTCAGGGGCTGCCAAGCTATGAGATGGTCAGTCGGGAGTCAGAATACCCGTATAAGCATTAAAAGTTTACGTTGTGGCAAGGAATTGTACCTTCTGGAAGGATTTCTCTCTTTCTTTCTGGGGAAATCTACATCGCTGAACCTGAACACCTCTTGCTGGGAGGCTGTGTATTGGCGTGCAAGGGTTCTGTAGCAAATATATCTCGGTGGCTGAGAATCAATAGGTTCGCTTAGCTAATTTATATACCCCCCTAGTGTTACTCAATGGTATTTTTAGACATGGAATTTGACACAATGGAAAAGTTGGGTTGCCTACTTGGTATAAATGTATAGCTTGCTTACCAGAAGTGGTGGAAGGGTTGTTTGGATACAACTGCACCGTAGTGTAGCGATCTAGAGCATGGAATGGAGCTGGGTGTGATAATTACATGCCGTCTGGTGCGTCCGGAATCTCAGAGACCGCATTGCGGCAATTAATTCAATCAACAAGAGTGGCCACATCCATATCTCATGGGAACATTGAAGCTCCTAGGTAGATTAGTGGCAAATGAAAGGTCCCAATGATTCGATGCTTGACAGATTCCCATCGTTAGTTCGAATATTCTCGTTAGCATCCCGGGTCTGGATATCATTAGGCATTCTCAGAACTTCGGATCTTGTTTCCATTATCAGCTGCCTGTATCACAGCCATGTGGAATACTGCATACACAGAAGAATCTGTTGACCAAAAGCCACATATATTGAGGCATAGGAATCCCATTCGATCTGGGAGAATCTTGACCTTGTTTTTCACAACCATTTACGATGGGGTTTTCTTCTTATGCCCATTGCCTTCCTCCTTCTACTCTTCACACCACGACCAAGGCCAGATCCTTGTTTCCTGTGTCATTCGGAGAGACTTGCAAGGCACTTAATTTGCTTGCATAGGTGCCGAAGGCTTTCAACCATTGTTGGATGTAACGGGGAAGATTTTATAGGACGCAAATCGTGCGCCTTGCGACAGTGGTTGAAGAGAAGTCTGCCTCTCGAATGTCATGTTTTGTATATCATTTAGCTGCGTTGATGTGAGAATGAGAATGGGCTAAAAAATGCTGTGATGTATAAAGCGATGAGCTAATTGGGTTGTTTACCCATGCAAAGTAGCTACGTCAGGCTCGGAAAATGGTTTGATTTTTTCGCAATGGTACTCCGTAACTGCAAAAAGAAGAATCATTACCAAGGTCCCAAGGATATTATTGAAACACCAAGCCCAGATCGGATGTCCAATGTAGCTCGAGTACTGATACCGGTAGGTGGGGGAGAGTGACGACCATGTATAAAAGAGTCTCCAGAACACCACTTGGTGAACACGGTCGCATAGCAGGAATTTCCAAGATGTGATGAAGATGATAGAAATTGTATAGAATAGATGGCCATCAGTACTCATCTCTCCGAGTGCCGAGTGATGCGTAGCCCTCTAATGCTTTTCCACCATATGATACAGCAATATCATGCCCCAAACTCCGTTTTTGTACATATAGAGGTAGTACATATTCTCCCCCCCCCCCCCCCCCCCCCAACCTTTTCCGACCCGGATCACTAAGCTCATGAAACATTCATCTCCTTCTCTGGCGCCTTCTCCGTCCTATAAATCCAAGGTCTTCCACGATCCTCACACATCTTCAGCCAAGTCTTTGAAGGCCCCCTCTTGATAGCTCTTGCCATTTTCTCCTCCTCAGTCAATACAACAGGTTCTGGCTTCTGCACAGGTTCTTTGACCTTTCCCCCGTTCCGGGCTCTCTTTCGTTCCTCTTTCTCTTTCTTCTTTCGTGCCCTCTCTGCTATTCTTTCTTCCTCCGTGGGTACTGGTGGACGGCCCTCGATTGGCTCTCCGAAGGGTGCTATTATACTTCGTACGACATGGTGAACGTTCTTGCTTACGCGCCAGCCGGAGGATATGCTTATTATGTCGCCAGTTCGAAGGGAGGAAGCGGGGTCGTGGACGAGGAGGTGTTGTGTGTGGTTGAAATCCTGAGAGAGTTAGCATTTGTCTATTGCTTGACTAGCAGATGGATTGAGGAGAAAAAGCTTGGGGCAGGGTCAGAAGCCAATGCTTTTTCTGCAGAATCTAACTGAGGCTAGCAATTCATACGAGAGCAAGAATCAAGACAAACCTTTTGGATATGTTTATTCCATTTTTGTACTCCGATGCGCACCTTTACCGTCTTATTCATAAGACCCGAGGACACCACGACAGCATTCATCTGCCGCTGCGCCGAAGCTCTTGTGGCGATGAGCGCCAGCTGCTTTGGGATTTTCAGCGGCATGATCTTTGGCTGGAGAAGTACGATAGAATCTATGCGTCGTCGTATTTCCCTCTGGGGTGGACTCGGGAGGTTTTTTGAATTTACAGGGGTCGGACTTTTATTTCGCCGAGGTTCATAGGATAACTACCTCATGAAACTGGATTGGGACGACTGGCTATCATTAAAACCGCCTTGAACTTTGCTTTTATAAACAGTGAGAGTAGGTCCAAAACTACCCGAACTCTATTCAACAGACCAAGAAATTCTTTCCTGGTCTGACGGGCCTGAGTAGATACCGAAAGATCCTCATATCACTTCGAAAGACCGTATTTCTCACGGCTAACTGAATTCCACCAGTCATTCGGAACAGAAAGATGAGCAATGAAATATCCGTCAAATATCGCCAATTAATTCTCTCCACATAATTCCTAAACTTTTAACCAGATGATGTCTCCTAGTCTCGTCGACGAATTGTTCCCATCTCAACCTTGAAAATCCTCCATTCTGCACACGCTGTATGAAGGTTCTTCATAAGGATGGGCACTACATCATCAGTCGAATTCACACCAACACGTGGGACCCGCATGAACTCACAGCTTCAAAGCTTCAACAACTTTTCTAGTAACTTCTTCTCCAATACAAATCGTCTCAACCTTCATCTCCGGTACCGTTTCCAAAGCACCGACTTTGCCAACGTGGGGACTCGCTGTGTCGCCTGGTCTGAATTGGCCAGTGCCCGGAGTTGTCCAACAACACTCCGTGTAGTTTCCAGGACCGGGATAGCGACCGGCGCCCGCTGCAAAGATTGCCTTCTTACATGCCTCAACTGCATGTGCTGGTGCGTGAAAGATGAACTTGAACTGTGTAGCTGTCATGTTGTGAATCTGGAAAAGGATTTGTCCTGAGATGGGAAAGAATGACGTCGGTCGCTTATTTGAAATGCCAAAGGTAAATTGGGGTATGAAAGAGTACAGTTTAAGCCAAAAGGCACTGGCTGCCTTACTCTTACAACCACCAAACGCCAATATACAACATGAAACTAGTTAGTAAGTCTTGTTGTCGTCAAAATTGCTCAACGCTAAAGTTTTCTAGAAAAAGATTGTAAAGAGAACCTCGAGAAAGTCTGCGTCATAGAATTTCACCAGGGCACCAGGGTAAACTCTGTCTCAATAATCGACTCATCCTGCACATCTCAATGGCTGCCCACTGTTCAAGGTTCTGAGCATTTAATATACTTTTCCTTTTGCTGCGAGGAGGTAACTAATAAGCGAAGAGGGGTGTTGAGAACTATTCGTGATTCCACCCCCCAGTCTGACACCTTTACACTGCGAAAAGCCCCTTATACTCTCTCTGTTCTCCTACCTAGAGCAGGCACCCTCTGTTTTTCCTTTTTTCTCTTCTCTCCGTTTCGTTGCCTTTTCTTTTTTCTGATTTGCACGTGGTTCTGCTCGTGGAGGGCATTTTCATACAGTTTTACAGTTGACGTTAAAGCTAGTAAACTTACAAATGAATCGGAGAGAATTTACAGTAGTAAGCCTAGGAATGTTCTTGCGATAGTATCATATATATCATAGTGATGTAGGAAATGACATTTGTTGATGTTACTTATTCTAATGGCGGTGAGCCAGTGCTTGTTTACTGTTGTGAATACAGTATCGAAAAACGTGCCCAAGCAGAAGAAGCTCATACGAATTCAATTGGTCCCATAATTTCGGTTTTCTGCTATGAAGAAGAGGGTACTTACCAGTATATAAGTATCCTTGTCCACTACTGCCGCCCACATTCTACCGGCCCGCCCTTCTCGGGCCCCAAGCCTTCGAGTTCAACCCTCAAACTCTGCAAGAACAACATACAACCGATTTCTCATTTCAAGATGCCACCAACTACCGCCACATCCCAAGAGACCCAGGAGGGTTTGATAATCGAACAGTTGAGATCGATGGGCGTCGAGAATCCCGAAGTTGCTGCCCAAGCGTTTCTTGAACATGTCAGTTCCACAATCAATTCAATTACTCTACTATTGCTTGCCGTGGAGCTGATGCAATTTTGTATATGAAGATGCGTCAAACAGGTCAACCGCTTGAGCCAACTGTCTCCACTGCTCCCACAGCTCCAAACCCCGCATCCACGGAATTACCTGGTCCCAGAATCATTGAAGCATTGTATTGCACAGACACATCACGAATTTCACCTTCTCCCCAAGCCAATCAATTCCTCCATCTAGGCCCTTCAGCCAGTCTTCTCACAAGATTTGGTCAATCAAATGATCCAAGATACAGAGATGTCAAGCCAGTCCGTTTTTCATATCGATCCCAAACCTCGACTGTTCTACATTCGTCCTGACGTTGACATATTATATTTGCCTGATATGCACAATCTTGATGGCTTCCAATTGATACACGACACTGGCAATAAGAACGCGATCAAGACCATCGCCATCAATCCTCTCTACATCTTGGGAACGACCAGAAATAGTGTGATGTATCATGTGACTACTCTTCCAAATCTCAAAAAGATATATGTCGTTGAAGGCCCCTCAAGCGGTCATGAATGGTTGGATATTGACCGGTCAGTCAACTGGGATATTAGGTTCGTCGGCTTGCCAGTGGGGGAACACGAACCACAACGTCGTCCGCCGTACAATACCGGGTATGCGGATATGATAAGAGCGAAGTGGAATCATATCATGGCACCCGAGATCGCAGCAAGAAGAGCTCCAGAGTTGATCTTCAAGTTCGTTGAAAGGGAGAATCTTGATGATTCCTCGGCGAATAGGGTTAGGATTCTTGATAACAACCCTGCACCTGAAAGGGTCGTGATTGATGGAAGGGAGGCTATGAGACATGAGATTACTTTTGAGTATTAGGATTCTCTACCCGAGGTACGCAGGGAAGAGCATGCTGCAAAAGCATGAGCATTTAGATCTAGAAATTCCAGAGAATCAAAAACCTTCCGGTAGGTTAAAAAAATGGCGAATTCTGATTTTCATACCTAAGCCCCACTACTTGTTTTCTCTCGCAGTGGACGGAAAAAAGGATCCGCAGTAAACATTCTCTTACTATTTATTCCTTCTTAATTAATTACACTTTTCTAACATAATCATTCTTGAATGGTTAATACAAATGTCCAAGCTTTCCAGTCGATTATATTACCTACTTCGGAACAATTAAAAACTCTTACTGGCATACTAGGCTTTGGATGAGTGGGCTGTTTACTGCCACGTTCTCTATCCACTTGGAGCACTTATGGGTTCACTGCCTTTCATCACCACAATTGAGTAACAACAAGTTCCTTTGAGTTAATTCGTCATATGAGTATGACTGGAGTAAACATCTAGAAATTTTATGTATCGTCACGCTATTGCCACGTGTTTGCGTTAAGCGACAACATGCCATGAACCTTTCACAATGAATCTAGATGGAATCAGATTGATGCAATAATTAATTATCTCCATGTAAAGCTCTTCATTCCGGAAGTCTCTCCGGTTGGTAGAAAACATACGATCTGCTGTGAAGCGATCATTCCAATGCAAGGGGGTGTATTTTCCCTGTTTTTAACGAACTGACGTAATGTTACCACGAGCCACAAGCACAACAAACACTGCACAAAACAGGAAGTAGCGACCGATGCGATCATACCTATTCCATCCTCATCTCTCATGGCATTTGTATTTTAAGAAGGGGCCAAGAACGCCATTCTCAACTCAAGCTTTCTTTCAATCCAACACCAGCTCCTGAAGAACCTGGAAGTACATCTTGTACTACCTTCCTCACTCGCCAACTTTGATACTTTGACAACCTCCAAACGACGATCAAGATGGGTATGTTTACTCGCAAACCCAGGGATCATGTTTCTCCCGCAACAACCACAACCACTACAACTCATCACGAGAAAGCCCCTCGTGCAGTCATGACCATGTCTTCCAAACCTACTTTCGGCCAATGGTTGAAAGCAACATGGCTCGATCTTGCAACCATGTTGGCTATGGGTATGATTGGCTTAGGAGTAGGTTCCAAATTCCCTTCAAACGAGCAATGAAAAAAATACTAACATCATCCCCAGGTATACTTCGCCCACCCAGCACCCTCCCGCTCTTTTCCCATCTTCTTCCAAGATGGTGAGATCGTCTATCCACAATTCGCATACCCCATGCGCAATGAAATAGTACCCATCTGGGCCGCCGCTCTCCTCGCAGCTCTGGTCCCCATCGCCGTCTTCCTCATCTGTCAGATTAGAATCCGCTCCTTCTGGGACGTCAACAACGCTACAATCGGACTTTTCTACTCCCTCATCACCGCAGCCGTCTTCCAGGTTTTCCTCAAATGGCTGATTGGTGGTCTGCGTCCTCATTTCCTGGCAGTATGTAAACCCAACGTTCCAGAAATTACAGCGCAGGAGATGGGAAATGGATTACGACAAATCATGTACGACCGCACCGTATGCACAGGAGACGAGAGCGAAATCGATGACTCACTTGAATCATTCCCAAGTGGACACTCTACTGCTGCATTCGCAGGTTTCGTATTCCTGTTCTTGTACTTGAATGCCAAACTCAAGGTCTGGTCCAACTACCACCCGGCAATGTGGAAAATGGTCGCACTCTGGGCACCCATTCTCGGCGCTACACTCATCGCTGGAGCCTTGACCATTGACGAGTACCACAACTGGTATGATTGTCTCGCAGGTGCGATCATTGGTACCTGCATGGCATTCTCAGCTTACAGAATGGTGTACGCTTCTATTTGGGATTGGAGAACAAACCACATTCCTTTGAACAGAGGTGTCCCATTTGCAGGCAGAGGATACGAGTTGGAAGATGCTACTTTCACACGCAAGGTTGGATGGGGAATTGGAGGTGGTCACTTTGGTGGACACCACAATGGAGGTGTTGCAGGTGGTCACCATGCAAACGGGATGGATATGCATGATGGAAGTGCATTTGGTCAACATGCAGGTGGTTCTAGTCCGTTGAGAAAGCCAGTTGGTGGCCATACTCGAAACCCATCCGATACCATCGTCTAAATCAAAAGTCCCGACTTTCTAGTCAGACATGGAAGCTACACGCACGCAGCGAAATGTCTACCGAGAGCGAGGATCCACAGCACGAGCGAAGGGATATCCGGTGATATAATGGCAAGGAAAATGGCAGGATTTCTTTTAACGAAGTAATGGAGATGTACAACAAGGAACTGAATTTGCATCAATGGTCAGTCAGTAAGCGGGAGTCGGTCCGGAAATGCGTGTTTATACCCCCTCAGCATGGAGTTCTTTCTTTTCTTTTTCTTCAAATCATAATGAACCAAAATCGCAAATGTACTTCATTTCATACCCAATTTTTTCCTTGAGCATAGCATAGCATAGGCATAAACATAGCCAGGTAAGGTAATAGGAACAATAATGCATCCCCTTCAAACAACTTCCTCGCTAAGCGATCGCTGTGTTTTCCCCTTTGAATCCATAATTTTCATCACATCTCACCCCTCAATTATTCACTCGCTTCTCGCTTCATGGGGGTTATGACGTCGTCGACGTTTTGTACATAATCGTTTACAACCTTCGCTTACTCGTACTCGTACTCCCTGGTGCTCCTTCCGATTAACTGACTGATTCACTATGATCTTCAAGGCGGCCCCTCACAAATTCATTATTTGGATTGCAAAACTCAAATCCCCCCGAAAAAGATACCCCTAGTATGTAACTTGACTTCGTTTCTCTAAGGAATCAATCGGATGCTTCATACAAAAAGACATGTAATAGTTTCTCTCTCCTCTCTTTCTCCCTCTGTGTGTGTGTGCCTCTCCGTGCTATGTATAAAAAACGCCCCGACCATCGCTTCATCTCAGAATCATAATCTTAACGCATCTCCATGATTGCCCTCCGAAAATCCATTGTTTCATCAACCTGAGGTCATCATCACTCACATCCCATCCATAGCCTCCCACCCCCCAAGAGAATAAGCCCTATGTCCTGAAACCCTCATCCTCTTTAAGCTTCCTCCTCACCCTCCTTCTCTCCAACCACCAACTCCTTAATCCCCTCTACGACCTCTCCTACCTTCCCTGTAACCGCGCCCCCAATCCTCTTCTGCTTCTTCTCCGCATGCTCACTAATCCTGACCAACTCACTCACGAAACTCTCCCCCCACCATGCACTAGTATACTTAAAGACATACTTTTCCAACTTCTTAAAGTTGATTTCTCGCTGCTCTGGACTCATGGTAACCGCATCGTGGATGGCACCTGCTAGCTCTTCGGTATTCCATGGATTGACGATCAGTGCACCGTTCAAACTTTGAGCGGCACCTGTGAACTCGGAGAGAATCATGACACCATGACGGGCTCGTTGAGTCGCGATGTATTCATAGGAAACGAGATTCATCCCATCACGGGTGGATGAGACAAGACAGGCGTCCGAGACGGCGTAAAGAGCTGTAAGTTCTTCAAAATCGACGGACTGGTGGAGAAAGTGGATGGGCATGAATTCAATGGTTCCAAATTTACCATTGATCCGTCCAACCAACTCGTTGACTACCGCTCGAAGATTTTGGTATTCTTCGACGTCCTGTCGGGAGGGAACGGCGACTTGAACTAAGACTACCTTACCAACCCATTCCGGGTTCTCGGTGAGGAACACCTCGAGGGCATGTAGTTTTTGAGGAACTCCTTTGATGTAATCTAGACGATCGACTCCGACGATTAGTTTCACGCCTTGGAACTTGCGTTCCAGGACTGCGATTCGGTCCTGGACGGATTTCTTTTGGAGACCTTCGACAAATTTCTCAGGGTCGATGCCGATGGGGAATGCTGCAACCGTGATGAATTTACCAGCGAAATCTACCCCGTTGGGAGTTGTCGAGTATCCTCTATGATAAACTTAGTCCAAGATCCTCAGATACCCTGTAAAAGAGACTTACAATATCCTCGAACAACTACTCAAAAAATGCCTCGCATAATCATAAGTATGAAAACCAATCAAATCGCAATGCAAAACACCCAACAACAAACTCTCTCGAACCGGTAAGATCCTATAAATCTCACTACTGGGAAAGGGCGTATGTAAAAAGAATCCAATCTTCACATTCTTCTTACTATCACCGATTTCCTCTCGTAGCATTTGAGGGAGGAGCATCAGATGGTAATCATGGACCCAAATGAGATCTCCATCTTGAACATCCTTTGCCATGGTGCGCGCGAAGAGACGGTTGACTTCCTTGTATGCTTCCCAAGCCGATTCGTCAAAGGTGATTTCTCCGGGGTGATAATGGAAGAGAGGCCAAAGGATAGAGTCTGTAAAAGTACAATTAGCATCTAAACCCAATCCAAATGTCTAGGGTAGACAGAGAAGATGACATACTTGAGAAACCATTATAATGTCTATCTGCCAAGTCATCCTCAATAAACACGGGCACCGACCCATACTCATCCTTCAACCTCTTGACCATAGGACCAGCCTCAGCCTCTGGGACCTCCAATCCAGGCCATCCATACCATTGGAAAGTTGTTGTTTTGGATAGTCCACTCAGACCAGTAACCAGACCGCCAGAGGACATGGAGAAGGCATAGGTGCCATCCTCGGAGCGCTTGATTGTGATTGGCAGACGATTGGATACTAGCAGCATCCGACCGGGCTTGCTGTCTTCGATGATGGCCGGCATGGTGAAGGTGTGTTGATTATCTGATTTCTGATTTCTGATTTCGAGGATGAGAAGGTATGCGATAGCTATGGAGAGCTTGGTTTGGGGTTAGGACTGGGTGATGTGGGGTGTTGATGGAATTTGGGTTGTGGTGGGGTGTTGAGCTCTTCCCGCCGTGCAGCAATGACGACGTTTTGCGGTGGAAGGAGGGGTTGACGCGTTGCTATCCCAGGGTTGGTAGGAGGTTGAGAAGGCAAGAGCGACACAGTTGAAGCTTTATGCTTACGCTGATAATTAGGGATATCGACCTCAACAAAAGGGCAAGAGGCAGAAGCAGAACAGTGACCAAAAATGAAGCAGAAGCTCCTTGTTTGCTTTCCAAGATTCTCGTCGCAAAGGAGCAGCAGGTGCAGGTGCAGGTGCAGGTGCAGGTTCGTAGTGATGATCGTCAGCGAGGGTCCGGGTTTCGAGAGCAAATTGAATTGCCAGCACCTTCCTTTCTTCCGCGTTCCTGTATGATTGGCCCGGGGCAGAATCTCCTCGTTACCTTCAAGAAACCTTGGATAGATGATGAATTTGCTCTTCACGGGAAGTACAAGTGAATTCCATACTCCGTGTAATTGCAGCAGCAGGCAATTCTGTTATTACAGAAAACCCCTGCACAGAAAAAACAAAAGAAGGAAAAATAAACACTCAGACCAACTACGTAATCGAGAAAAAAAAGCCCATCAAATCAGCATCCACATACCGAGTACAGCTACTGTACAGCTATCCAACTCCTTCTGCCCCCAAAACAGGCTTTCATTCGCTCCCTCTTCTAAAGCCACAACACCACAAGTTCCAACCCAAGAACTTTAGATACAGTACTTACCCAACTTACCTACTCACCCATTCCAACAAAATCGACTCCTCATATATCCATCCACAGCATCGCCCGATTTTCAACCTCACTCTCTCTAACACGCACACCTTCACTCGCCATTCCCCCTCTCCCCTGAATCTCGCTCTCTACCTACCTCTTATTAAAACCCACGCGAAACCCATCATCCACCACTCCAAAAAGCATAGGCACCATAAAAGAGCCACTCAAAATAAAAGGTATATAAGCTATACTTCAACATCTAATATTCCATGGTTTGATATCATACCTAACTCTCTTTCCCCACATCCCCCCTTTGCCCTCTCCCACACACACATTCTATCTCTCTCTCTCTCTCCCTCTCTCCCATCTCCCCCAAAATTCATCCAAGTAAAAACCCATACACCAAACCAATGATTCAAACCAAATATCAACAACATCAACACCTCCAACCAATCGTGATGCGCTTCCCCAGTATCCCAAGACCCCAGAAATATGCCTACAGTATATAGAAAAGCCCCCCCCCCTTCCCAGATCACCACCTACGGCCGCCATACAATCCTCACATTCTATTCGTCCTACACCTCTTCCATATCGTCCTCATATATGTCCAATGTTTGAACCGTATCCAAAAATGCTTTTTTCCAGTTTCCCAGCTTTCCAGTTCTTCATTTCTCCATTCCTGCATATCTCCACTTCTCCATTCCCAGCCTCCCATTCTCACAAAGTACCATTCCTTCCATCAAATTTCTTCTAATCAAACAGCCAAGTACTTGGCCATCAGCTTCTCGACCTCGGGTTGATTATCCCCAGCCTTCTTAATAAGACTCAACCTCTCCTTCTCAAAGATTTCTTTTTGCATCAACTCCCTCTGCTGTAGGGGACTCATCGTGTACCCATTCATTGCATTCGCCGTGTTACCATGACTGTTCATATTGATAACCTGGCCTGACTTGGGTGCGTTGGGTGAGGGTGGTGTGTAGACATGAGCGGCCATGATTTGGGACTGAGGGGTGCGTCCGATATTGTCTCTTCGGATGATCATCGAAGGAACGCGGACTTGGAACTTGGAGGTGCGTTAGTTTTCGATTCATCAAGAATGGAAATATGGACACGACGATGGCAAAGATTGGAAGAGCGAACTTACCCCAGCCAAAACCTTGGCATGATTCAACCCCAGAGTCTCACTGATATGCATCATCCTCCCCTTCACCCAAGCCCTTTGACTATCCGTAATATAATCCGCCGTCGAACACACAAACAACGGCCATAGAGCAAAGAATCCCCCATATCCCTTGGGATTACTAAAAGCCTCCAGCCCTGCCTCGAAACTTAATGGGTCCGCACTCGATAAACTCCCTCCCTTTCCAATATCCCATCCGAGATGAAACGGAACACTGGAAATGATATCCGTAACCAGATCCACACATAACCTCGTAGCATGCGCATATTCCGGCGTCGTCCTATAATCAACAGGCGAACACATCCAAGCTGCACACCGAACAATAATCCCACTAGCACCTATCCTCGCAACTCTCGCGTGGTTCCATATCGTGGCTACCCATATATTATGGTACGACTCCACCTTCCCTGGACATACCTCCGACTTACTAAAGTCCGTCGCCGCATGGTTATCTACCCAGGCTACTGTTTTGGGTCGCCACCATTCCGGTAGACTTGCTTCCCATTCGTGATACTCTTGCTCCATGACATGAGCTCGACGCATAATGTCGGCGACCATTTGGAAATATTCTGGGGTTCGAGGACACGTACTCAGTGTGTCATTCATTTCTGCTCGGAGTTCCGCGATATGAAGTTTTATCCTGGTGATGGCTACTCCATAATCTTCCCCGATGTCTGGGGTCCACCAATCTGCTCCCATCGAAGGTACTTTGGAGGAAGTCATGCAATTGATTACCTGGGTATGATTAGTATTAGTACCTCCATATCGTGGACGATGGAATTACCATTTGCGTTCGCACTACTTGAAAAAGAGACTGTCCGACTTTTGTTCTCAGTTGTTTCTTACCTCTCATCCTGACTATTTGTATGGCCCCATTGACGTGTGAATACCACGCAGCAGGATTAGTGTTATTCGTACAGACGGTCTAGGCCAGTTAGCGCAAGCCAAGCCAAGAAATTCGAAGGTACAAACCTCATAGAAGCCCAGCATTAAAATAGCAGCTAGTGTCTGATCGGTTTTTTGTAACGTTGGACTTTGCAAAGCCAGATTGGTGGCTTTTAGTGCTTTTGCATACGAGGCCATTGCCATTTGCTTCATATCCAATTTCGACCTGGTGTTTGGTCTATTCGCTAATGCTGCTAGCGAAGCGGCGTTGAAGGCGAGGGTTAGGTGATCTCCGGGTCCTTCATTCTTCATCAACGGGGCCAGAAAATCGAAATATCCTCTGGGTGTATCCACTGCATTCGTCGACGCCACCACGAAATTCTCGAGAAAGTAACATGGTGCTTGTTCCTCGACCGGAATTGAAAGTACCATCGGCGCCAACCTCACCATACCTACTTCCTTTCCGGAACCTGTCGGAATGAAAGAATCGCCATCCTCGTCGGTGCTGAAAATTGTCTGGCTGCTTGAAATGACGATTTGATTGTTCCCCTTCTTTCCGTTTGAAGCCTTCCTTGCCCTTCTTTCTGTTGCCTGGGTCTCATTTCGAAAAACCAAGTCAAAATCGTCCTTGTATCCAGGACACTGTCGCCTCGACTTGGCGCATTGATTACATGTAGGCTTTGTCTCATCGCACTAGAGATGTCTAGTGAGCAATACTCGGTGATGTGAAGGCGTGTATATCTACCTTGATCCTCCTCGTCCGACACATCTGACAACCCCGCGAGGGTTTCCCGCAATACACCATTGTGATATAGATGACACGGATTGCACTTTGCTGATGGTGGGCTTCAAATCTAGTTGTCAACTGGTCCTCAATAAATTATGACAGCTTTCGCGAGGATGATGGTTTGTCTAGAGTGACAAGTGTTTGGATTGGAGATTCCTTGGTAGTGGAGAGATCTTTGACCACTATGTTTCCACCACTTGAGATTGGCCGACTGATGTTTGTGAGTAACAGATGAAACAATGGCAGCTGTCGAGGCGCAGGTGAGATATTGTACCACGCCGAGGTGTGGAAGAGACAAGGGACTTGAACGGAAATGGAAATACGATGAGTAGATACAAGAATCCGCCACAGATTCCTTTAGCTGATGGGAGAGAAATACGTTTAGCGGCAGAATGGGATAGGTAGTCGTTGCAAATTATGTAGAACCGGTAGAAAATTGGGAGATGGACGTTTTGAAGATCCAGGGCTTTTTTCAACAGATGATGGAAATTGGGGGGGGGGGGGGGGG
>UNPT01000365.1:0-53031 GCA_900536445.1 Hymenoscyphus occultus | reverse complement strand
TTGTGATTCTAGCTCTCTAATTGGTCAGAATTATAAGATACTAATCCTACGAACTTTTGGAACCATATACGATATACGCATGTTATCTTAACGAGGAATGTTATTTTGTAATCCAATTAATACGGTATTTTGGATTGACTTACGCCAATAAACGAAAATAGGATTCTACTGCTTTTCTTGTCCATGGGGTGATCTAAACCCCACTCTCGTTTGCACAGAGCGGCAAACTAGGCATGTGTAGAATGAGAAAACCATACCCGTTTGTTCTAGAGTAAAATTCTCTATTATCACGAGACTCTCATTAAGCTGTCTCGTTGCACTTGGACCCGCCTATCTCACCATTCACCCTGAGGTAAATGAAGTCTTCCAAATCTAGGGGTCTCATTTGCGAAGAGAAGCATCCAATATAGTTACCAGCGGTACTTTCTGCTCATCTATAGTTGTAGAAAAAACTCCCATTTATTTTCCAACTTGCTAACTCGGTCATTTCTATAAGCAAACGAAATCTTGGCAAGTCTGAACTGTGGTTTGTATATTGTAATAGCCTATTTTGAAACCCTCAGATGTACATGTCGCAGTGCCTATCGATCTGACCACCCATTTGCTATGGTAAAGTACTCCAACGCTGACTGGTTGCTGGCCCCAGTAGAAGTCGAATCACACATTTTTGTAAGAACCGTATGTCTGCATTGATCCACTCCTGGGCAAAATGGGGTGGGGGTCTTGGGTTGGTGAGTTGGCAGTTTCTCCAAGTGTTACTCCGCACTTACCCTTTACAAGTTGATACAATTGAGCTATATCATATACAGCTGATCTTTTACACTTTTACTATTTGCGTGCTCCCATTCTGATTCCCAAAGATCGTTCTACCCATTTCCCAACGAATTTCAACTCAAAGCGCTATGCCTTCAATAGAAGTCCCCGGAGCCACCCTTCATTACGAGTCCTTCGGGAAAGGGCCTTTACTACTCCTAATCCCAGGTGCTCAAGGAACTGGAGCTATTTTCTACGATCTTGCCAAGTTAATGCCATCCTTCACAGTCATTTGCTTGACCCGTCGAGGGTACTCTCAAAGTCTCATTGCCGGCAGTCAGGACATGAATAATCGTCTATCAATAGACGCCAACGATTCACATCTTCTTATCCAAAAGCTTTCCGCAGAGCCAGTAGTAGTTCTCGGATCCTCATCCGGAGCAGTGGTTGCTCAACGTCTTCTCGAACTTCACCCAGAATCTGTGAAGAAGCTCATTTCCTATGAGCCTCCCTCCCTTTTCGTTCTACCCGAAGAAATCCACACTCAGGCCACTGGCTTACTCGAACACGTGTATACCACTTACCGAGAGAAGGGAACAATATATGCCATGGAAGTCTTCTCAAACGGACTCTTTGATGAAAACGATGCTGTTGTTCTACGGTCAGCCATGGACCCCGCCCGTGGGGACGAAGTTAGAGCCAACACCATGTTCTGGTTCGAATTTGAGCTAAGACAGTACACTTCTGCACCGGTGAACTTGGATTTGCTGGTGGCAGAAAAAGAAAAGTTTATTCCAGCTGCTGGGGTCTTGTCTAAGAATGGACCATGCCTTGGACCAATTTCTATAATGGCACAAAAGATGGGAAAAGAAGTTGTGAAATTGCCTGGAGCCCATGTTGGTTATGCGACTGAGGTAGAGGCTTTTGCACAAGCTCTGTTGGATTTGCTGAAATAGATACATCTCTTCGAAAAGCCACAAGTAAGAGACCCGTTCACTATTCAGTACACGCCCTAAGAACCTGCTATACTAGATTTCCTGAAACAAACAACTTAGTGTTCCAAATCACTTATGTAAACCAAGCTTTATCAATCTGGATTAACCCAACACGTTTGGATAAACATTTCAGTTGTGAAATCTTACGAGACCTAGGATAATATTGTTCCAACCTAGATGTGTAAGATCTTACAGAGCAACAACCATGTCTCTTACAAATCTTCAAAGAGCATAAAACATAAGCCCTTGACCTCCACACACCAAAGAACATACTATACCGTTCCACCCTATTCATCCGTCATAAAAAACCAAACATCTGACTTCAATGCTCTGTCTTGACTCTTCTTCTCGATAAGCAGGATCCTCAAAGGCCGAATGCAGTGCCCTTCTCCCAACTCGTTCATCCGAGTCAAAGCATTTGATCAAGAGAACCTCCTCTGTTCCGAGATGATGTTTATAATACCACTTGTGTTTTGGGTTATGTCTCACCACCCATTGCTCGCCAGTAAATCCATTGTCCGTCATAACAGCCGCAACAAGATCCTCATCTGGGACAGTGTTGGCATCTGCAACCGCAATCGGGTCTTTTCGAATCTTCTTGATTGGACGCCAGACGTTTATGATTTGGTATCGCCTCTTCAGTAACTCGTCTGCTTCATCCGGCAATTCCCATCTCAAACGTTTCTCAGCCCCAGCATAACTTTGATCAACGTGCGTTTTGGTGACAGGCCCTCGATTCGCAAGGTTTGTGAAGCCCAGATGATGCCATTGTGTTGGTCCACGTCTGACTTTATGATTGAAAACATGAATGCGTTTTGCTCCTGTTACTTCTTTCAACAAATCTGCACACTCGGGGTAGTATTCTGCTTCGATCTTCTTGTCGTCCAGAAACTCGGTTTCCTTGCTTGGCGAATGATGATATTGGAATCCATGCTGGTCGAGAGTGTAGTTCTCCTCATCCCCATTGACGTCAGTGATCAGGAAGGGATGAGTTAGATATGGTCGCTCGTTGACGATGCGGCCTTTACCGATAGTAATGGGGGTTGGTACGGAACCGTCACCTGGGTCATTCCAATAGCTCAGAGAGGTCAATACGTTGTGTTTTCCCTGCCCAAGGAAAGTTTCGGTCGCCATCTTGAAGCTGCTAAACTGAATGAAGTCTCTGAATTTTTAGAGTAGTACAATGTATTCAGTTTTTGCAGGTGGGGCCCATATATCTACAGTACACTGCGATTTAGGCTGCACCTGCATTGGCAGTGCAACCCCGCCGTCAGGGATTGCAGAATCAATTATCAATCTCGAATGAAGACACGATACTCTTCTTTTCTCTTAGCCATTGTTCCTCTGCCTCTGGGGCGCAACTCTCCTATCTAGCCTTTTAGGATAATTCGATGATCTCCCAAGCCTCGGTCGAGCAGGAATATGGTCTCTTTTTGTTGGATACGGATCTGGGTGGGTTTCTGTTCTGCCGTGGGTAATAACTTAATCGAGCAACTCCGTAGATAACAAAAGTCGGTCTCTCATATTACCCCTCACCAAGCCAGTCCCCGTCGACCACCCCTCGCATGGCTTAGCAAGCCCCTCAATTCGGTCCTTCATAGTGAGTAAAACTGGTGTTATGGACTAAAATCTTACTTCGAATCATTTTTTAGTTACTTTCAGTCCCCATCTTCTACTACCTTGAGAATGTTTCAATACTCCTTTTAGACCCTGCATACCCAGAAAACAGAGTGTCAAAATCGTCCCAATTTGGCAGGACGGATGCCATCTATACCGTACTCGATTTAGTCATATTTCGACACCTTAGACTTTTATCGAAATTTGTCTACGCACTATCATATTCTTTACCTCTAAGATATTGCCTGGCCAAATCCATGGCTACAGTGGTCTAGACGATTTGCTACTCCGGATTAACAAACCGTCCTCAAAATCGCCTTGAAGCAACATAGAACGCGCACATAACGCACATTGCAGCATTAACTAGGCCCTATCTCCTACCTCTTGTGGGCTATTTTGTTACTAGCTCGGCTCTAATATAACCTGAGGTTTTTGTTTATTTATTATTTATATGTATTAGGGACTGAAGCGACAGTTTTCTATCGAATACACTAGCTTATATAGCAAACAACCAGGCAACAGGGCCACGCTATTAAAATTCTCATAGAGGACAAAGAAGTTAGGAGTTTGCCGAGCTGCAGAAGGCCGGGGTGGGCAGAAAATGAGAAGTCGCGAGTGATAATCTAAAAGAAGCCTACGTAGTAAGCGAAGTATGAAGCAAAAATTCATACAATGGATGGAGTAACCAATGAGAAAAATATGGATATTATGAAATTAGAGGAGCAAATATGCAACATCTAGCTACAGAATACGAGACGTGGTTATTACTCTATAGACAGCTATCTTAGAAGAATAGTATGCTAAAAGCCTCGCACCACAGAAATAGTTATATATGATTTAGAATACTTATAGTTGTTACTCTGTTATGTTTTATTAACTTCGGTCTTATAGAGTAATGAATGACTTTATCTCTGATAACAGATGCGGAGTAAGGCCTGATCAAGTCGCTTTCAGATTCCGGGAGAACGCAAAGTGTTTCTTGCGTGACTAGAGGCACTCGACGAACTCATTTGAGGCAACGATTCGTTCTCTCACTTCTTACCTTCTCCCCAAATACTCGTACATCACTCGTGAGAGAAAGTTGATGGAGAATGTATCTTACCGGGGTCTGTTTCAACGTGTTTCTACAAGACTGTAAGATCGGGATAATTATTTCCGCATTCAACATTACTTGTTTTTTCTGTCCAGCGAGTGCGCGTATCTCTCTGGCGCTTGACATTTGAATTGGAAAAAGCAATTATCGCACTCACAATGGAACCCTAACCCAACCCCTCTTTCTACTTTATTTCCTCCTTCTCTCATGATTTACGTACCCCATACTCCGTGAAGATGGAAAATGTCTGGAGAGTTGAAGGGTGGAAGCCTACCTGCCATTTTGATGGAAGCTCAGATGCATCAATATTCGATATCCAGTCAATTAATTTGAGACTCAAAGCTCCTACACGTGATAATATCGGCGAAGTAAGTTACCCATTTCCTTTATGCAGAAACAACAGTTGCTAATGCTAATATACAAATTAGAGATTCGAAGTCATTTCTAAATGCACGCGAGACATATTACGATACCCGTACAACGCGATGTTCTGGACCCACCGTGCTATTCAGCTGGCTAGTTGTGGCTACCCAGAACTTGGTGCTAGCGATGCTCGAAGAGCTGACAAATTTTTCAGGGCTATGTTAGATAGCGAGAAGAGCGGAGAATTGGGACGCAAGGCAAGGAGGGATTTTTATATAACTGGTATAGATTCGGTGATTAATTGGCCTGGTAAAAGTCTTGTAGAGCATCTAGAATCAGGCCCTCCTCTACCTCCCCATCAACGAGAGAGTTTGATTGATCTACATTGGAAGAACTATACCGTTTTAGTTCACTCTATGAACTTGATGCAAGAGTTTCATGGGGCGCACAAAATATGCGAAGGTACGTAAGAATGTAGTTTCCTGTCTTGAAGAAATCTTCTTTGATGGTGTTAGAACGGTTGCAGGAATTACTCCTGCTGTTGTTACGAAATATAATGTTGACAGTCGTATCTAGAAGCTCGCGCTTATTACCCAAACGAAGGTTTATTTCCCAATGCTCTCGCCTCATCCAAAACACAAATGCAACAGAAGACTTCCATGTGTGCGAATCAAGGCGTGGCAGAAAGAGCCATATACGGAGAAGTCACTTACCGCGAGTATCCATTTATGTTACCCAAGCATCTCCAACGAAGCCTCGATCTTGTTCGGAGTATTGACATCAAATTACGTGAAATAGACGCAAAATGCACGCTTTCTACAAGTTCGATCGGTCAACCAGAAAGCCCAGTTTATTCTTTACAAAAGAAGTTGACCTGGATGAATATGAATCACTTTGCAAACCCGTTAAAGCGTCCCTCGGAAGTTCTTGGATTGATTGCAAACTGTGACATCAAACCTGGAGATATTATATTCAAAGATTCAACACCGATCGGTATTTCCTGCAAGTCGGGTTCCCACATCTGGAGAGGAGAGAAGTTACCAATTTGCGATCATTGTCACGGACTTGTTATGCCTACGAAGCAGAACCAAGGCAAGACGAAAGTCTACAAACCCAAATGCTGCGACGCAAGATTCTGCACCAAAGAATGTCTCGAATCCGCACGCTCCAATTATCACCATGTCGTCTGTGGGAAAGATTTCAAGTGGCTCTACAGAAATTCTTCTCCACCTACGAGTGCGATTGCACCGGATTATCAGAATGATGGAGTATTGTGGTTGAGGATCCTCGCTACTTGTGTTCAGAGCGATTTACATCCACTTGATCACCCTCTCATCGCTGCGCTCACGCCAAACTATGGAGATGTGGCGAGACGCTGGTCAGTAACAAGTCATCTGGACGATGTGCACCGCATTTTGACAACTTTGGGCGTTGACATCTTCACGGATATGAGGTTCGATGGTTGGGTGTTGCAAACTGTGTGGGCGCGTTTAGCGAATAATGTCAGATGCGGTGGAGGGGGAGTGGGGCTTGCCGCGAGGGATCTGAATCCTCTATACTAGTTCTTGAATCACGTCAGTATCAGCACTTACGACATCCATCGAGTTTTTTGCTAATAGAAACATGCAGAGTTGCCACCCGAATTCAGAAGTATCCGATAGATTACAAATGGCTACGACAATTACATCTTCAAGCATAGCCATATTCGCCACGCTGCCGATCAAAAAAGGTGAACAGATATTCATCTCTTACCTAGACTCACAGACACTTCTTGGCAGCGTGGAAGCTAGAAGAGGGCAACTACGGTGGTGGCTTCCTGGCAATTGCAAATGCTCTCGGTGTATACGGGAGTCTTCATCTCCGAAATTTGCCATGGAGGACTCGTCCCAACCTCGTCCAGTGCCTACGCCCAGGTCCCAGGAGTGGGTAATGGAGTTTTTTGCTAAGCGAGCCCGTGGGGAGATTGGCGATGAAGGACATAGCCTCGTGCTTATTCAAACTCCCACGGGATGGGTTAGTATTCCTGGTTAGCAGTGGTCGCAAAGAATAAAATTGATGATACTGGTTTAAGAATGTAGATTAGATTGAAATACGCCGTTTTCAAATCATCGAATCAGCTGGGCTTCTAGCTCAAGTACAGTGAAAGATTTTTCGGTTAAGGAGCGAATGACAATTGCTGAATGAGTGTGATTAACGTCCGAGAAACAGAATACAGATAACCAAAAGACTTCGTCAACATAAGCACAATCTTCATTCGCCGTTTGTGAATGCAGTATTCCGCTACAGGAGAAGATGGCGGCAATGAGCCTCAGGAATTTATAGATCGCAAGTGAGCACATTGTCGAATGAGCTCCTTGATGAAAAGAAAATTGGCGGAGAGTCCTCTTCTATTAGCGTAGCTTCATTATAAAATTTTGAATCTTCTTGAAATTTAGACTGATAAGATCAATCTACCCAGAATCCTCCTGTGCTGTGGTAAGAAAGAGGTAAAACGCCCTTAAATATCCGAAATATCCAAGTCCTTCCGTTCGACTCATTCTAATAGAAAGATGATAAAGCTTGGCCACGATTATATTCTTGTCCGCCGGGAGGAAAACTTCTATAAACTCCCTCAACTGAACGTTTACTCCGCCCATTTCCCTAGCACCAATCCAGCAACTCTAAGCTGCACTCATTTCGTCTTGCGGTGTTATAGGTAACGACTCAGCCTTTATCGTAGCATAAGACTGCTTGAAAAGGAACCCAGGATGCCAAATGTTCATCGCTAAAGAAGCAATAAGACACATACATCCATCAAGAGCAATAAAGGCATTTTCATCCTGCATAATCGGATTCCTCCAACCACCAGCCATCTCCGCAATCCTATAAATGCAACGTATGGTAATCGTGGAATACGCAATCACAATTGCACCCAACAAGCCTTTGAATCTTTTGGAGCTTCTCAAGGCGATGGTGGATGCATTGAATTGACCGCGATAACTTCGAATCTTGAAGAATACATCGATGGCCATGAGACCGAAGATTCCTAATGTGGCGACTTGGGAACAGAGCCCCACTGGTAAAGCAGTTAGACATTTTATAGAAGAGAATCAGAATTTACCAACCCATCATTATGTTGTTTCCGACGGCTGGTTTGGTGCCTCGAGATGCGATGACAGCGCCGAGGGCTTGGATCACGATGGAGGCTATGTCTGCGAAGACGAAGATCCAAGTATAGAGCCTGGGAGCTATTCTGGAGAAATTCCGACCGTAAATTATGATTCTGGGGGTATCAGTTGTGTTGTTCTTTAGCCTGGAGCTCTTATGGATTTATGATCCAAGCATTCGCGAGACGCTAAGTATTTGTAATACATAAGGTACAGACTCTTGGAGAGAATAAAAAGAAACCTGTCAATGTAAATGTAGATACTTACAAATGTTTGAGCGTCAGATACACACCACCAGCTAAGAAGGCTGGAGCGACAGTTCCTGGGACCAGCATTATGGTGAGACTATCAAAAAATGTCAGACCAAACTTGAACATCTGTTGAAAGTTTCGCAATTCTTACTATGTTCTGCTGAAGGGATTATTTCGTAACAGAATTCGACCAACATAGCCTGAACTGTGTTAATTTGGTCTAATCAAAATGGATGGAGTTAAATTTACCAACTGCTTCACCGAAGGCTCCAACTCCGAAAGCTAACATGAAAGTCCATGATCTCGACCTTGCGCCTTGAAAGAAATGCGCCAGACATGATAATCCAAAGGCGACCAAGAAAAAGTAGTTGGCGGCTTTGTTTGGCAAATAACCGTAAACCTCGACGGGTGTCAGCAAACGGAAACAGGGAACTGCGATACCGCTCCCTTCAGGAGAAGGCAAACATGATTGAAAAGACTCACAGAAGCAGAAAGTGGACAAGTCTCGAGGGTACAATCGGCGTATTTTGATTTGCGAGCCTCGAGTAGAGACAATATGGTCTCAATCATCGTGAATGATAATTGATGAGCCAAAAATATTCCAGATATGCAAATGGGCAAGAGACAAAGACTAACACATTTCAACGACGGGACGGTTCCACTGCCTAAATATAATATTCACTTCCACCAACTAGCTGCTGTTACGTACCAATACTCTGATTGTTATGTCGCTTACCACCCAAGTACGCAGAAAGCGTATAGAAAATGCTTTCATTGGTTCGACTATATAGGGAAGGACTGCGTCGGTTAGGAGATCCGCGTAAAAGCATCCAATGAGAAAGGTTGGTCTTATTTCGTATTTCGTACCCGTAATGTTATCCTGACCCTCGTCTGGAATGTGAGTCCAAAAAAGAAAATACGAACAGAATCTAGACTGGATGAATTCCCAGCTCCTCAAATTCAACGAGAACTTATCTCTAGTTCCCACGGACGAAGACGGCAACAGTGACGATGATGGCAACGATTCCGTCTTACCAGAGTACATTCCGGATAGCCTCTCATGTGCGGACCATCCTACCTTGGTGCTAATTGCGCATGGCCACTCTCCCCCCTAAATCCTCAAGCTCGATTGTCTTTTGACATCCGCTCGCTCGAGAACCCTCCCAAACGTGTTCGCGATTCGCACAATGGTACTTCCAAGAGGTTACAGGAGTGGATGAGGCAGAACTCTACATTCACTGTACGACGCGATGCGATCGCATCTGAGATTCAGACCGCGATGGCTGAGTTGCTCGATAAGCAGGGTGAACACCTCATATCAAAATCGGCAGAATCCCGCAAAATAAGAGCAAATGAAGAAGACGAGCTTTTCGTTTTATTTGAACCGGAAATGAGGGTGGGCATTAATTGCCAGATGGGTCGACATAGGAGTGTCGCGATGGTCGAGGAGCCGGCCAAAGTGTCCTAGCCTGGCTGGGATATTAGAATTGAACATCGCGATATCGAGAGGAAAAGAAGAAACAATAAAAAGAACGGTCGACGAAATGGTCTTGAACAAAAAGACAAAGGATCTTGCAGGGCTATCGATGAAGACTAATCACATTGAATGCTCGACACAGAGATGCAACATTTGGTGGGCTGATTTTGAGGAAGTTTCCCGCGTTGAAGATTCCAAGATTAGGATCTTCATAAAAGGTATGCAGCAAGCATGGATCTCTATCTACTCAAATGGGAAACAACTTCCAGTTAATGGGTGATAGACCACTCTCTCAAGTGCGAGGATCTGATCTGAATTTTGACGAGCCAATACTTCTTTTTGGCATGCTTGACGTTCTTAGAAAACATATCATCGGGAAATGTTTATAAAGAGCTCTGCGATTCTTGAAGTTCTCGTAAGGTCGAAACTAGATACATAGCATGTGTGAGGAAATTATGACTGAAGTTTCCTTTGCACCTTTACTGACATACTTTCCCGTATCTCCATCATTCCAAACCTATGGTTATAGAATCTTGACAACAGAAGATCCAGGCTTTTCTCTGACACCACCCTTGAGAGCGGCGCTCCATCCATCTTGCACAGCTTTCTCATCAAGTCCATCGATAACAGCACTAACTGAAGGCACTATAGCACCTTTCTTTACCAAGCCGGAAATCTCTGTGAGTTGCTTTCCACTGCCGCTATTTCCATCAACGATGAAAAAGAATCCTCGGCCAGCTTTCTCCAACACATCCCAACCCTCAATGTGATATTCTTCAGGAGGCGGGGAAGCAATAGTACCAATCATTCCACCTCCTTGTACTAACGGGATTGCTGCTTCCAGAGTCTTCTTACCAACGCAATCGAAGATAAGATTGAACAGTATACCAAATTTTGTCACCTCCAAAGCCCAATCCTTCACTTCACGGTAGTTGATGATAGCATCGGCACCGAGTTCCTTCAGATCCTCGCCTCCAAGCCCACCCATAGCGACGACTTTTCCATTCTTTCCAACCCACTCCCGAGTCATCTGAACTGCCATACGTCCCACAGCACCAGTAGCACCAAGAATCAACACATTGTCGCCTTCCTTGACAACTGCCCCACCTTCCTTCTTCCAAACCGGTTCCTTCAGACCCTGCCAAATTGTCAAAGAAGCCCGTGGAATAGAGGCAGCCTGTACATAGTCCAGGCCCTCTGGAATCTTTGCGAGCATTTCGGGTTCCGTGACGGTATACTCGGCCATTCCACCCTGACCGTAAAACTCCAAGAGTCCGTATACCCGATCGCCAGTTTCGAAACCACTTCCAGCAGGCGCAGTAACGATCTCACCCGCGATATCCTGGCATACTACACGTGGTGTGTCTGTTGGAGCTGGCCATGTCAGTTCGTAGGGGGTAATGGCAACTGCGTGGACTTTGACGAGGACTTGTTTTTCGGTGGGTTTTGGAACTGGGTGGGAGGGTTTGAGATGTAGGTCGGTGACTGAGCCCTCTTTGTATTCCGCTGGAACGTTGGTGAAGATTATGGCCTTCATGGTCTCTGGGTAAGCCATTTTGGCGCGGGGGTTGTGGTTGATAGCTGTGGTATAGCTTTGTACGAAGAAACCTGGCTGCTTGTGTCGTTTGATGTTATTGAAAGGCGAAGAGATTTTCTTAAGTCCTTGTTCAATTGACCGAAAGCGGAGTTGCATTTGATGTTGATGACATCAGAACTGGAATAGCTTCAGTATTCACCTTTATATAAAAAACGATCTCACGTGGTACAAGGTCGATTATCCAATTACCCCTCACAATTTGTACAACTGAGAAGAAAAGAAGGGCCATCGTCGTACAGAAGCCATGCAGTACAACAAACGATCGTTTCAATCAACTACAGCATGTAGGGTTCGTTATGCTTCACTACACGAGGGGAACCTGCAAGCCCCCTTCTGTCAGCATTTGACGCGGGAACCGGAACTTGGCTATAGGTCGAAATTCGCATAGGCTATGCAGAAGAAGTGGCCATTACTATCTGAAAACTTTGAATCCACATCAAAGAAGTTATTGCTTCAAATTGAATTCAAGCCACGCGTGGCAATAAGCTGAAATGATCACAATGTAAGTGACTCTTGGTAACAGTCCACAAGACTCCCATAAGCTAAGCACGCCATCTCGATCACTTCCGTAACACACTATCTGAACAGCACTACTCCTTCTCTTGTACATCGCCCTTTTCAAGCACACTATCATTGGCCTTCTCCTCATCGCCTCCCAAATCCGGATGCACAATTCCAATCTCGGCTGTCTGAACACTATCAACAATATCTCTATAAGCCGGGACAAAATTCACACACAGAGCATAACTCCACGCGGCAACGAAAAACATCAAAGGAACAACCATAGCAAGAGCCGTATCATGCACATCCGCCACCCGACCTAGTAATGCGGGAACACAGGCACCTCCGGACACGCCAGCAATCACCCACCCACTTCCCCTCTTGGTGTACTTGCCCAATCCTCGCATGCCGAGTGCCACAATGGTGGGAAAGATGATGGACTCGAAAAACAGTGTCATGTAGAGCATTGACATCCCTGTGTTTCCACGTTGCGTTATACTTGGTGCTATGAAGATTATACAAGCTGTGAGGTAGACCAAGAAGACCCAGCGTGGACGGATGTATTTCATGAGAAGAACTCCGGCGAAGCGACCAGCTGAGAATGCGCCTTGGGCTCCAGCGAGAAACTTAGCGGCTGCTGCGCTGCTTGTCCCTAGGCGTGTCTCGGTTACGTAATTTATGAAGTAAGTTGCTATTGCGACTCTAGATCTTCGGTTAGGTATCAACACGGTAAGGGTGATGAGAATGGCGTATCAATGGGATTGAATGTGACTTACTGAGCGCCAGTGTAACAGAACTGAGCGAATGCAGCATGGAAAAGTCGATACTGTTTTCTAAACGGCAGGACATCGGTGCTTCCATGGGTCTCTTCCGCTTGAAATGCCATATCTGCATCTGTGATTTCAGGAATTGGCGAGCTATATTCGTTATCAGAAAGAATATCCAGAGGTAATGCCATAGATAGAGTGAGCACTTACAAGTAAAAGACGACAGCGAGCGCGAACGTGAAGCAACCAATGGCCAAGTATACCCATTGAACGTTCTTCAGTGCTTGTGGATCATCACCAGTCTTATTAAAGAAAACGTAAGACCCTAGGACAGGAGCAACGACTGTTCCGACTCCATTGAAAGCCTGAGAGAGATTGATTCGAATCTCGGCAAATCTAGGGGGACCACACACTGAAACAGCATCAGCAATCATCTCAAGGGATCCACTGAAAAAGCATAATGGCTAACCTGTAATGTAAGGATTGGCAGCAGTCTCCAAAGACCCAAGGCCATTTCCAATAACAAATATAGCAGCACAAAAACCACCAAACGATCGGTGAAGGATACAAGGCCAAGCTAGCAAAGCACCAACTCCATAGAGACAGAGTCCCCATATAAAAACAGCTTTATAACCATAATGTCTGAGAATCCAATTCGCATGCCCAAGTGAAGCGAGAGGATAAGCACTGTTGACAATCAGTTTCTTTCCCAATCTCGTCAGCTAAATGAAGGCAAGGTACCCAAAATAAGCAGCCTGAAGGCCGGAAGATCTCGATTTACTAATCCCCAACGTATTCTGAAAATGTTTATTCAAGGTATCGAGAAGTCCATAGGAAAATCCCTATTCCCATATTCATCAGCGCCTCCAAACTTCAAAGCCGAATGTTCCGCGCAAGATACGTACCCAAAGGAAAAACAACAAGGTGACGAGGACGAGCGGATAAATGGATTCTCGCAGGGTAAGCTCCGCAGCCCTCGTCCTTTCTTTATCGCTAGTTTTAAGCGTCTGCTTCTTCAGAACTTTCTTGATAGCCTCCTTCGAAATCGCCATGTTTACTTCCGTTTTCCCATGAAAATTGATGAACAGTGCTTCGAGTCAGGATTATGAAATAATATATATTGATCGAGTCCACGTGAAGTAATCCCCATGGGGTAATGTCACAAGTCCACGTTGAGCTCTTTGTTGCGGGGTTGAGATAACGCGGGGTAAAACTTTACGTCCGATCATCGTTGCTGTTACTGGTTCCTTCGCTCCAGTACGAGTCCCTGGCAGCATGATGCTAGGAAAATATCCGTTGGAAGGATGGGATTGGATACTGAGAAAACGTTCTTTTCGGAGTAAACTTTGTAGCGACAGAAAACGGCGCGATGATGGCAGCAGCTCGCTACATGTTTTTCCCGAATCTTGGGAATCTCACTGTATGATGTGCATAATCCGGATATCCCGCCTAGAGTAGATAGAAAGAGGAATTAGAAGAATGAAGATAGATCCGGGTTATAAGTAAATAGTTACCAAAGCTTAAAGATGCAAGAATATTTTTCCGGGCTTGAAAAAGGAGTAGGACGGGATGTAAAGTATGTAAGGTTATAATCTTGCTCTATGATTAGGTCACTTTTATAAGCGATATAAATGAGCAATGTAAAGACAAGCAACTTTAAATTCCAAGAAGATAAAAGGAAAAAACAGACTGTCTTCATAAAGCAACAGCTACACGATGAACAGGGTTTGAAAGAACAAAAAGCGGCTCGTGGTTAACTCAATGCTCTGCTTTTCCTTGACTGCACAAAAGAATTACCAGCTGCAGATTCTCTACCCGTTAGCGTTCGAGTCTATCTAAATCTACCTTCTCTTAACCAAATTTCGTTACTTTCTCCTAACATATGTCCAAGTCCTACGGAGAACGTTTAGTTTCTATCGAGTAATAAGTGAATGGGCAATATAAGAATACAACTCACGCTACAAAAACACCACATCCACGAATCTCACCCCTCAGAAACCCGAAGAACTCAAACGCACCCATTCCGAAAAACTCGATTGAGTTCGTCGTCGTTCTGGGGATCATCCTTCCCGATGCTAAGAGACATACCAAGCCCAATCCGTGCGTGAAAAGTGGGTTTGTAATCCATCGTGTATACGAGTACTGAACTTGGGAGATATCATATGCAGTTTCGCGCCTCAATAAGTCTCCGATTCAAACCACATCTGAATTGCAATATATGTTTATATGTATACACATCTATGTACACATTTGTATGTATCAAAATTAACAACGAGGTACTTAACGAGGTATATAATTTGATACCGGACATTCGAGTTCCAGGTTACTCGAAAGAAGTAATACCACAAAATCGACAAAACAAGATAAAAAGAAACAAATCAAAAATCAAATGAGTCACCAAACACTATCTCTAATCACTATACAAAGAATAAAACACTCCAAATAATTCATCGTACCGATTTGTACCCAGCACTACCTACCCCTCTAACCACTCCCCAAAATAGCAGCCTAACATCCCAGGCTCCAAAAAAGTATATCAATCGCATCGCATCACATCCCCTCCATCCTAACCCCAAATCCCCAATCTCTCAATCCCCAATCACAACGCAAAACCATGGCAAAAAAAGGTATTTACGCCCTTACCCCCCCCAAATTGACCCCCAATGAGCCTCTTCAAAATCCTTAACCCTAACCTACCACAAAAACCAACCGCGCAATCCCCTCCCCACAGTCCCAATCCCTCATACAACTTCACCTTAAGAAGGAAGAAGGAAGAGTTCAAGGGAAACAAAAGCTAACCCACCCACAGTCAAATCCCGCACCATCCCCGTCCGCCTAATGTCCATGGCCCTAACAGGGTACTACAAAACCCTCGTGCGCCCACGAACTCACCGTCCCCTCAGCATGCTGAAATACGATCCCGTCGGTACGTTGCCGTCTCCCCTCCATATCCGTCTCCCCCCTTCCTCAAACCACCTCTCATCACCACCTCCAACCTCGAAAACCCACGCCCCTGCTCTCACGCCCTCGAGATCAAAACACACCCAGCGCAAAAAATAACCCGCACACTCCCATCACATACGCCTCCAAACCCAGAGACACCGACAACACAGAACCTACATCACATTCTATTTTTGAGCTACACACACAGATATTTTGAAAGAAATTACTTGCTAACTTCCACCTAATTACAGTACGAAAAAAAGTCCTATTCCTCGAAGTCAAGCGCGGTGGAAAATAGTCGACCGATACCTGGAATTACTTTTTCCGAAATTCTCCTCTACGAGTTGTACATGATAGAATACTGTTGGGATCTGGGTGCGAAAAAGAGGGCGATTTATTGCGACCAAAATGAGGTTTGGGGATGCTACCAGAAGTCAACAAAAAGGCTACTGAGGTGGCGAACTACACGTGTATATTAGGAAGAACGGTTATAGCATGGGTGGCGTTCAGGTGTAGAATCAATACACATTATGAGATAAATCGATGATTACATGTAATGCTATCTGAAGACTAAAAGGTTGCGAGACATACATGTATCAGAAGCACATACATGTATCAGGAGCATCTCCTTACGAGAGCACAACTTGATACTGACCAGTGGCGGGTCAAAACACTGAAGTTGATACCCACGAGATCTTTTCAAGAGCCTCTCGAAAGTTTCACTGTCGATTGTTCCTCTGTTGTCAAATTATTTGTTGAGTCATTTGTCCTTCTGGGCTATATGTTGACTTAATGAGCTGTTAAAACTCAGCACCCACAAGAACACACATTTGGTAAGACCACCTTATTCTTATGAAATTTTGGGCTCCCAAACTTTTGGGCACAGATGGGTATCCATTTGGTTCTTCCATTGAAGGCATTGCCCCAGGTTATGGGATTCCCCTCGTTGCGTATATATATCGTTACCTGTAATGGATTCACTCTGTGACCAATAGCTCCATGGATCTGGAGGGAGTATATTCTTTAAGTTGTGTGGAACTACCTTGGTCCTCCAGCTCTAGATGAAATCTTCTTCGTTGTCCAAGATACGGTCAACCTCGAAATCCTTGGATGGGCGCTCATTATATCGATGTGATATATTTTTCTATACGTAGAACCAGTATATCATTATCGAATAGTGGCGTTTTGTCGTTCTCGATCCCGTATTTCCTATTTATGTATGATAGGCATTCATGGGATTGGAGCTCAAAAGGAGCGAAAGCTAGTGTTCGATGAGATGGCCTCGACAGATGACCTCGTGGGTGCTACAATTAATATCAGATATTAATGAAGCTAAATAAATGACAAGCTGATTGAACAGAAGCCTCGTCAACTCCTTGTGCAAGGACCAATACTGTAAACCTCCTCGTTCTAACCAAGGTAAAAGGATGTGTACTGACCGGAACCCAATGGCAGCTAATATCACACACACACACACACACACACACACATTCACCCAGATTCAACAACCCAACGCAAGCTCAGGAAGCCATACGCCCCATCCAGCAATCCACCCCCCAACCCCGAAATACAGCCCCCTCACCCGCTCCACCAATCAAACCCCCTCGCCTAACACACCACCCCACCCACCCCAAAACAAACATTCACAACCCAAATACCCACCTCCCCATCACCAAAACTTGTAACCTGCCCACCTGGCCCAGTCAGTTAGTGTGTGTCCACCCATCAGCGTCACACACACAACTGTTCCCCCCGAACAGGGACGCGAACTGGTCAAGCGTCCGGACCGCTCGAAAAATTATAAAAGTAAGTTTTCTCCATTGTCCAATCATGATAGATTAATAGACGCTAATAGTTCTTAGGGGAAAAAAAAGAATGCGCCAAAAGCGCCATAAAGGGGTATGGTTATTCAGTACGGTGAATAACCGTACCCGTCTCAATAAAATCCCTCGAAAAACCCCACTGGGGTTTCTCCTGAGGGAGCCTCCCAGCGCGCTATCGCGCTGGGGGGCCTAAAGGTTTCGTTGTTCCCTTTTTTTGGGGAGTTTGGTTCTTGTGCTTGATCTACTTCTTTTACGGGCTGTTGTCGCGCGGTACCTGTAGGTTTTGTTGTTGGCTTGACCGTGCGGGAACTCTGCGTTCGTCGCTATCGCAAGTATGGGGGTTCACAAGAGTTGCGCTCGAGTCTCGTTAAGAGCTGCTAGTTTAGAGCGACGTAAAGTAGAAGTATTAAAAGGGACGGTTAACGTTAATTTGAGACTTACACTTAACGCCTATCTGGTGACAAACAGATAACATATTACACATATTTGCGAGAAACATCAAGAACGGCCATCATTTAGGCAGGAATATTATATGAGTCTATATAGAAAACTAAAGAACACTATTCTAAAACGCTCATTTCCAAGATCACCAAGATCACATTAATTACATTAGAGCATGTAACACCTTTACAGCCCTCTCCGCAGCAGCAATATGCCACGGTCTAGCATCACCTACACTAGTCGTACCCCTCGCTCTACTCAAAGTCCCTAGCCCAGCATACATGCCGAGTACCTCTCTCAGAAGACCTTCATAATAAGTCCTGGGATTTCCCGCTACTTCATTGTGGACAATGTTTACTTCTATGAGAATAGGTGTGGGCGTGGAATGTTTTACGAGGTATCCCGAGATGAGAGCTGGATTTGGTATAAGGGGTGTGCGAGAATTGGAGAGTCGGTGGGAAAGGATGAGTCCGTGGGTTTGATCGCTGAGCATGAGGAGGCGGGTTGAGGGATCTGGATCCAGAGTTGATGCTTCGCCAGGAGCGGTGTTTTGGTTCGGCGTTGTAGAGGTTTCGGGTGAGAGGATAGATGTGCCTTGAGGAGTGGATACAGGCGTTGTGGTTTGTGTGGCTTCTCTGGCGGTAGGAAGAGTTGCGGGTGGAGAAAGGAGTCGCAGAGAAGGCTCTGTTTGAACGGTTAGGAGTGTCAAATTTATTTGGGCGGTGGAGTCTCTAGCAGCGAGCTCTGTCCATATATCAACTTCAGACAGCTCCATGACTCCAATTCGTGCGATCATAATACGCCAGTGGATCTTCTTGCTGGAGATGAAGTCGAGAGTTGTTTCCCAGATTTCATTCGCTACAACGGCGAAGGGCATCGAAATTGGCTCGTTTTTACGACCTAGACAGTATGAGGCATTCATCTGTTGGGTCCCCTTGTTGTCTGTCCAAACAGCTGTCATCCATCGATCATCAGTGCTTTGGGCATATGCGATATGGAGACAGGTATTCTCCTGTAGCACTGATGCAGAAGGATTTGGATTCAGCTTGAAGTCTATACTTCGCGGTAAGGGCCGTTCCAACACAATAGCAGGGCTCCTCGATGCAGACTCAAAATCTATACATCGATCATAGACCTCCATGGAGAGTCGTGCATATTCAGCTGGTGGCGGAACATTGATCGTAATCGGCGAGTAAACAAATTCCAATGGAACAAGTTGCAATACCAACTCATTTGAGAACTTCGCCTTCCTATCATACAGCGCCTTTCGGTACAGAAGAAACAGATGTTGGAAAGCTGAGCAAATATGAACCAGCAGTGTTGGGTTGTCGGCTGGATACACAAAGTATACCACAATATTCTTCTCTTCAATGATCGCTGCTGCGAGAGCATTACTTAGACGTGCCGCTGTCTCTCGGAGTGTTGACAAATTGCGCGACGTATGTTGCTGACCTAAATTGAGGGGAAATGACAAAACACCATCGACAAGTTCGTCTGAAGAAAGTCTCTCATGACTGCCTAATCTATATGATTCATAAGTGCTTCTCATTTGTTCCAAGAAGATACTTGCATTGGCAGCTATTCCATCTATATTTGGATAGACACATACAGCACTGACATCTTTGCCGCCGCTGGATGGAGCAAGACCAAGATTTTCCCAGAAGTTGACTGCGGATGGAAGAACAGAAAGCTGTGAATCCGAGCGGCGAAGCTCCAATTGTGGCGGCTGTATTGGGAAGGGATTCCTTGGTCTCCCAGGCTCAGAGGCAGTTCCGACACGAGGATTTACAGGGCGCGGAGGTAAGCGTCCTCCGAGATTCATCACTGGAATCCCTTGAATCTCCGAAAACGATCGCAATGTGCACGAGGAGAGATCTTTGAAGAACACCTTTGTAGCTTTTGCTACGCTTCGGACAAGCCCTCCCTTTGTATTGGACTTGTTGTGAGAGACTCCATTGTCACCTATGCAAGAAAGCTGAATCGTGCCAGATACAGCCTGGTCGACGAGAATTTGAGCAGTGGCAATGCATTCCAAGTCTGTCAGGGTATTTGAAGGGGCTTCTGGCTCTGGGGAGGTAAAGTAACTTGTCAGAGACCAATCTGTGGGATCTGCTTCAAGTAGAGGAAATTGCGTTGCAACAGCAGAGTGAGGGCTACTCGCAGACTGTTCGAAATCAATAGCCATGGGGTCGAAATTGATCAACGCATTTCCTTGGCCGTTCTCAAGAAGCTTCTGTTCGATACCGATCTTTGAAATTAATGGTATCTGATCCGTGATCGGGCTGATATCATCCTGTTCAGAAATTTGACTTAGACCGTCAGAATCCAGGAGGAAATCCATCGCATCATCCAGCTCTGGCTGCTCGTTTGCCTTGTGTTCTACTAGCAGAATTCGCCCGAGACGATTTGCTTCCGGCAGATCCGTATTTTTTCGCCGCGTGCTCAAATAATTCGTTTGAGGGAGACCTTGAAATTCCAAAGTCTGCGGGCGGACGTTTCTATCGGAGATCTTGAACTGCCCATGGGCTCCATATTTGGCATCAACTGATGACAACGAGTTTTCGAATTCTATCTTGTTGAATAGGCTCGCTCGCCGAGACTGGATTTTGGACTTTTGTACACCAGATTCGTTGACAAGTCGTTGGTATATTGACTCTTTGCTGAATGGGATCTCTTGTTTCGCCACTGGCTTAGTTTTGATTGTAACCAGGGCGTTGCCATTAAACTCGCTCTTTTTTGCATCTACCTGAGATGAGTTGACATTTCCAACAGTCTGCTTCTGCGCATTCACATTCTTCGAGCGTGCCATGGATTTTGCAGGAGGATGCATCCCCTCTTGTTTGACGGCTTCTTTAGCCACTGGCTCCTTGACAGCAAGAGTCTCCAAAAGATTGGGTTTTTTAGGCGACTCTGCCTTAAGGTCGGGTTGCAAATTATCGGGCGCATCGAAAAAGTTGAAATCAGCATCTGTTATGTCATTACCAAACATATCACCACCAAGGTCCCCGAAAAGATCGGCATCATTATCGTTATCATTAAAAGTCGTATTAGAGGTATTTCGGTCTGCTTTGTCTGTAGCCCCCCACATATCTACAGCATTGCCGGCTACGGCTGATGGAGCAGCAGATATGGGGCCATCCTGTGCCGCAAAAGGAATGATATTTACAGGTGGTGAACCTGCACCATCAAATATTGGTGTGACGCCGACAGGATTATGAATTGCATCTGGTGGAGTTGGATACATGGCACCAGCATTGCTTCCTCTCCGTAGCACAGCCGGAGAGTGTGCCGTCGCTGATTGAAGAGCCCGAGCCTCCACATCAGCCTGCTCCTTAGATAAAGCTTCTGCGACTTGCCGCTCCTTTTGTCGCTTCAAGGAAATGTTCGTTCTCTCATCCCTCCCTGTGAACCACTCTTCGGCAAATGCCAAGGGATCTCGGTTTCCAGGGAACTTTGGTTCGCTTCCTGATAAACTACGATGTCCGTTGTTGGAAGCTTGGAAACATAGACGTGTTGGCCATGGAACTACCGTACGTCCTTCAAAGATCGAGATATCCGGGTCATCAACATCAAGATATGATCCATGACCGCTGGTCAATTGGACAAAAATCCAACCGCCACTCTCAATTAAAGCCTGATCAATTCCTTTGGATGACAACCACGCAATGCATTTTGATTGCCAAGCCTTCACAGCAGCTTCATTAAGGTTATTTGGTTTGGGCTCAGGAGCACTCTCTCCTGGCTGTGTGACTGATTGAACAGCGGGCAAACCCCTATTATTCTCGAAGGCGTAGAATTTGGCCGTGTTTCCTAGTGGTGCAAGTGATAATGCTACTCCAGGGGCCAAATTACTACCTGCACCAAGAGGACCATTACAGCCGAGAGTCTGAAGCCCTGAGGTTGTGTCGGAATAGGATTTAATAACAAGAGTCCCCATTGAGGTCAAACTAATATCCAAATTTGCAAGTGTGACGGCTCCTGTCGAACACGATTGGCTATTCACAGCTCTACTTGGGGATGTGGAATTTGTCTGGGTAGAAACCAAGACTCGAGGGCTCAGAGGTATATAACCTTCATCGCGGCAAAGTACATGTACGAGTGACCCTAGCACCGCTGATATAAAGCTCTCATGCACGTCTATCATCGACGGCCACACATCGTATGATCGGTTGAAGGACCTCTGGCCAGGTGACGATAAACTTATCTCTTGTGAGAGACTGTACAGTGAGTTGGCTTGAACAGACCTAGCGTTGAGAGCCAGCGCATTTCGACTTGCATTTTCGAGAGATGAGGAGGGGGAAGAATTGCTGCTTGCGGAGTTCAACGCTGAGGAGGCAGTCTGTCTACTCCTGGCAAGAGATTGACTTTCGAAAGTTCCCTGCTCCTTCAACGCAATCTGAATCCCGTGCGCCTCCCAAGAACCATTTTCTACGATTGGGCCCTTCTCTTCATTCGGAAGATTGGTGGGGGAGCTCGAATCGATCGCGTTCCGAAAAACCCAAATGCCATCTCGGTATGTATCGCAGTGGACGAGCCGGGCTTCTTGTCTCCAGCTGGCTTCCAATCTCTGGAGAAGCTTCCTCGATGATCCCAAGGCAGGACTGCGCGTTTCAAAATATTCGTACTTGATTGAAGAAAGATTATTCTGGGGTTGAAGGTTTAGTATACACCTCAAACAGCCCCTATTGACCTCCCGCCAAATACCAACCAACACTTACCACTGATAATACATTCGTGCGATAATCGCCAGGATCCATGTCGTAACAAGTCGACAGTCATAAATTGGAGGTTCTAATACCATCCGAGGAACTGGAAATGCGAGCTTAGTTGGTTGTCGACTGTAGCAGAATATTCCATGCAAAATCGCCTGAAAAGTCTTGTTCCAAGGTAGAGAGAGAGTTGTTGTACAGCGTCCTGTCCTTTGACACGGCGAGGCAATGGCAAGGTTCGCAGGGCTCCATCTCCGCTGGAGACTCGGTCGGCAGGGCGTTTTCCACTCTATATAATGGAATAGATGTCTGAGTCGACCGAGGTATTGAGGATGGTGAAGATGTCGAGTGATAGGGACTTAGTTAGGAAATTTGAGCTCTCTAAAAAGGTTCCTCACGATGTCGTTATGCGATCCGATGCGATGCGCGTGCGCCGGCAAACGGTCGGATTTCGCGCCGAGCTAGCGATAACAACGCCGAGTCGGCCCCCCCACACGCTATGCAACCTTGGCTTGGCTGGAGATATGATCCCTGCCCCAAAAATTTCCAACAGGAAAAGTCCAGAGCTCAAGTCCAGAGCGCCCCTCCAAGAAGCACGACTCGATGCGAAATTCTCAACACCACAAGAGAGCGTCACCATGAAGCTCACGAATCCCAACGAGGTGCCAGTATACACCATATCTGGCGCTTCAACTGCCAGGCCTTTGCCAGACTGGCTTGCGCGCAAAAGGAAGCGCAGTCTCAAGAACGATCCAGAATACGCGAATCGAGTCGAGTTACTCCAAGATTTCGAGTTTGAGGAAGCCAGTACTTGCATACGAGTTAGTGAGGATGGAGAATGGGTTATGAGCACAGGAACATACAAACCGCAAATGCATACCCATTATCTGCCACATCTTTCGCTATCTTTCGCTCGACATACTACCTCACTAAACCACTCTTTCGTTCTACTTTCATCCGACTACTCCAAGTCACTGCATTTACAAGTCAATCGAAAACTCGAATTCCATACTCCAGGAGGTTGCCACTATGAAACTCGACTTCCAAGGTACGGCAGAGATCTCGTTTATGACAGGCAATCGGCGGAAGCTCTTGTACCTGCTGTAGGTGTTAATGCAGAGGGCAGTGGTGAGGTGTACAGGCTGAACCTCGAAGTTGGACGCTTCATGAAGTCCTATGAGGTCGACGTTGGTGGGGACGACTTGACCACATCCGGAGGATTGCAAGGTGGTATCAACACGGGCAGTGTCAATTGTGCTGCAATCGCAGAAGATAGCCATAACTTGCTAGCATTTGGTACATCGATTGGGACAGTGGAGTTTTGGGACTCGAGGTCGAAAGCAAGAGTTGGGATATTGGCTGGGCAAGAGGGACAAATCACGGCCTTGGATTTCGACAGGTCGGGCTTGTCACTTGCAACCGGTTCGTCTGAGGGCATAGTGCAACTTTTTGATCTTCGTCGACCAGTTCCAATTTTACGGAAGGACCAAGGTTACGGCTACGCCATCAACACGCTCATGCATATGACAACATCCTCGCAAGAAAAGAAGATTCTTTCGGCGGATAAAAGAATCATCAAGATATGGGACGAGGCAGATGGGACAGCGTGGACATCAGTTGAACCAGCTGTTGACATTAACTCGGTCGCATGGTGCAAACAAAGCGGTATGGTTTTGACCGCCAATGAAGGCAAACAACAGCATGCTTTCTTCATACCTCAACTTGGGCCCGCACCAAAATGGTGCTCTTTCTTGGACAACATGGTGGAAGAAATGGCTGAAGAAGCGCCAGCGGAGACCTACGACAACTACAAATTCTTGACACTACCCGAACTCAAGTCACTCAACCTTGGCCATTTGGTTGGAACAACAAATTTGTTACGACCATACATGCACGGCTACTTTGTTGCATCGAAACTCTACGAGGAAGCACGCCTCATCGCCAACCCTTACATCTGGGATGATGAACGCACGAAGAGAGTCAAAGAAAAGGTCGAGAAGGAGCGCGCCAGCAGAATTAGAGGTGGCAAGAAAGTTAAGGTCAATCAAAATCTGGTCGACAAAATGCTCAAGAGGCAAGAGAGAAGACAAGTGGTTGACCAAGATAAAGGGGTACTGGGTGATGAACGTTTCGGGAAATTGTTTGAGGATGAGGAGTTCGCTGTTGACGAACGCAGCAGAGAATTTCAGATGCTCAATCCAAGTACCAAGGTTGGCGTTGCAGGCCAGCCTAGTGCAGTGGGTGCTGGCAGTGACTCGGATGATAGTGAGGGTAGTGACAGCGATGGAAATGCTCCAAAACCCAAGGAGAAGGTCAAGCCAGAGATGCGTATATCTTCTTCGTCTTACAAGAAATCTGGGCATCAAAAGCAAGACACTTCCTTGGGTGGCCGTTCGCAAGGGAACGGCCGCATCAGCAAGAACAGAGGAGATGTGGTTGGAGAACGGTCAATTACTTTTGCACCAGCCGGACGAAAGAAGGAAGAAAAACCAAAACCAACCGAACGAAAGGGACGAAGGGACGATGGTAGAAGAAGCGCTAGTGGCAACGTTTTCAGGAAGTTGTAATGTCATCGAATCTAATCCCTATGTTCAACCTATAACCAAGCCCCTAAATATATACTCGAAAAATGGTACTCCAAACGAACGCCAACGCTTAACAGACCACAAATATCAAACGGGATATCAAATTCGTCACAGGACCTTGTCCTTGATTATCGGCCTAGCTTCCTTCCCCATTTGGAACTTTTTGGTGGCTCAGACATCTCAAATGCTGCCATCTTTCCTCCCTTCTCGATGTCGTTGTTTTGGTTTCTTGGTGTGTTGGGGACCTCTTCAATCTTGGTCAAACCTCTAGTGGACCTTCGAGGGTTTTGCACGTCTTTTGGAAAGGTTGTTCTTCTTGGAGTCAAGGCGCTGGCGACTTTTCGTGCGGATTTCCTGAGTGTCGCGCGGACCTCCCATGATCTCTTCTTCGCAAAGTACCAAAGTACTGACATGGCAACTACAAGTATGGTTAACCCAGGCATCGGCTTGTTCTATGGAAGGGCTGGCCTTACTACCAAAAATGCAAACCACGCTTGCAATGACAATGATTGCGATTATAGCTCCTCTCGACAGAGTAATTGAACCCGCATCATGCCCAGCTGCACCAGCTGCACTATCTCCAGCTCCGGCGTTTGATCCAGCATCTCCAGGAAGAGCTAAAAAACAAAAGTATCAGCTTTTTGTTGAATATGACAGGGGTCTGGATTCAGACAAAACTCGCCTTCTCCTGGTTGTTGGGGTGCTGTAGTTGCTAAGGAAGAGAAGAAAGAGGAAGCGGCGCTTGCAGACATTTCAGGCGTAAGAACAACAGATGAAGTAGCAGTTGGTTTGGCGGTAGTAATGAAATCTTGAGCCGTAGCATTCAGGAGGAGAAAGTTCAGCAGGAAGCTGATTAGAAGAAAGGACTTCATATTGTATATATCTTCCCCAATGTATCTCGCTATATAGCCCACGAACCAATGAAAATGCGAATTGGGCGGCGCTTCGATGTGTGATAGTGATGAGAATCAGCCTGAGGAATGGGAGTCTGCAGTGATCTTGGGTGTGATTGAATTCTCTCCTGATGCAGCGGCATCACCTTCTTTTTACTTATGAGAAGGGAGCGCGTAGATGCGGGTCCGTCATTGGGTCTCCATTCTTGTGCCATCTCGACATTGGACACGGCCCTGGTCGAGTTGTCCAACCGTGAAACTCCCACTACTCAGAGATCTGGAGATAGAAGCGGGTGATGGAGCTTCCGAACTGCAATCCCTCATTGGCTATCCTTTCTCACTCCTCTCACCACATCTAACCAACGGCCACCAGCCCCTGGTTGGTCGTGGGCGCTTATGTGCTATTTTCATGCTGCTGCGTTTTGTTTGGCGAGCACCTGCAGGGGCTGCTTACCAGAGGCTGGCAGACTGCCATCCCACTAAGGCTCACCCCCTCTTTTTTTTCTCCCCCTTGATAGATACCTCCCCCGCACCTGATTTCGACGTCAGCATTGGCGGATGAGATCTTATGTGCTCGAGAGAGATCACTGCTATTTAGGGGATCCTGTCGGCTGCTTTGCTAATCCCTTGTCTATTAGTATGCTCCAATGCCAGACGATTGCAGACGCGATGCATGGTGGGGTGGTTGGGTGGGTGTTCGGGATGGTGAGTGCCGGTGGTGTCTACCTAACCTTATGCAATCTGCGCGTGCTGGCACGTCGTGGTACGCGCTGCTAAGGTTGATGAAGAATTTTTGTTGGTTGGTGAGGTACTCTTACGATCTTGGCTTTTGGGGAGAGGTAGAGATTTGCGGGTTTGCTGGCGGTGGTGGGGATGAGAAGTTTTCTCGATTGCGGGTTGATGGCTATGATTAGTTTGGGTTGTTTCATGGGAGGTGGATGGAGATGTTGGCAATGGGAGAGAAGGTTCAAGGTGGGTTTGAATAAAATTGGGGGGTTTAGAGAAGTATATTCTTCTGGTCTGGTCGAACCGCTTGGTGTTGTTTTTGGGGATTGAGAATTTGAGGGTTGCCAAGGTACCTATGGTGGGTTCGCTGCTCTGGCTGGATGATGAACTTGAGATTTTCTTGTCTGCGGGTACAGTACCTATTTTCAATCTTCTCTGCTTGAGGCGGGGATTGAAATGTGGTGTACATGCTAGCAGAGAGGTAATTTCGATCGCGCAAAAGTCAAGTTCATTAGGTCTCGAGCAGCAGAATCCCTCGTATCTTCTGGCAGGTTGTCATTCAAGTACTTCGGCCTGTCAGATTATCCAGTATCCCATGTTCGAGAGGTGCAAATTCCCAATGTTCCGTTGGGTCTTAACACAGATCAAATACCTATCAATTCAAGATACGACATTGGTAGGAAATCCCCTTTCACCGCGAATCAAAAAACTTCTATTTCACATCATGTACCTTCAAGTTCCCTCTAAAACAACAACACTTCGTATGCGGCGTCTCTCTTTCCGTCGTGCAGATGGTGTGTTGCACAAATGCAAGATAACTCTATTGTTTCTAATTTTCCGTGGATAAATGGCTTTTGCCTGCAGTGGTCTCGGGTCTTGGGAGTGCCGTATCAATGTTTCTTTTTATATATTTTGATAGAGCCCCTTGGACCAAGTCTTCTGGAGCTAGAAGGGAGTTGCAAGACTTCTCGAAATGTCCTCCTGGTAGTTGCGTCTTGTCTTACATTATTGTTTATGAGGGATGTTGTGCTACTTCTATCAATGGATGTGGATGTTTCCTTTCGATGGGTGTTTACTTCCGGATCTTGCGCGCCCGTTATGCAAATGGAAGCATCAGTATTCATAGATGTTCTTTGGTGAATTACTTTTGGGTCGAATCATCCATTGTTATTCAGACTCGATTAGGAAAGCTCTCCTGAGAGATTCATGTCTGCTACTACGAGCTGTCGCTATGTCAATTTGCATGGAGTTGGCTCGTTCGAATTTACAGATATGGATCTCTTGAGAGTATTTTCAGTCATCTATATTCATTCTCGGCACTCTGATTACTCGAACGGCCATGGAGTCAGGCTTAGTGGCTGTACTGATCGATGAGCATGTTGTTGATCTCCAAAGGTTCCAGGCTCGATGTTGGTGCATTGGCTTAATTTCGATGTGTCCTTCACTTAGGCCGCGTGTTATCTATTATCACAGATTACGCACTCTTTGGTCATATGGGCGTGGAAATGGACTAGTGATTTATTGTATGTATGCGGTTTTAAGTCTCTCGAAGATCTTGGAGGTAGCAGGAATTGGAATCCCCCCAACCACGCCTGTGGTGGCATACCTATACCAATATTCACAGGTCTCGACGATAATGACATTTTCCCCAGAGACCCTGGCATTTCTGGTCGTCATCGAGGCTGGATGTAGTCCAGCCCTTGGATTTGCAACATGGTAATCTTGCACCCCCATTTGTAGCCTCCAGCCTGTACAGTATGTCGAGTTTGTATAGCTTCTGTCCACCGGACGTATCTGGTGGTGGCTTCCCTCAATTGCACGTTTTCTACGTTGCGAGGAAGGAACGCATCGGGCTCCTTCCTCAAGCTCCTGGTGCCCGTCCGAATTGGGGCATGTAAGCGAGGTTGGAAATTCAAGTTTCCCACAACGTCGAGACGTCTTCTTCTGTTCAACCTCACCACATCCATCCTCACTTCCGCCATCGGAATCTTGCCCAGCCCTCCTCTATTTATCAACGGATTGATTTCAAAAGTACCTGCACACTTCTTACGGTCTGCCAGACGTCGTAAGAACCACATCGGCGGATTGCCTGCACAGGCAACTGCAAGATGCTCGACCCTGCCGTGCAGGAGAGCCAAATCGTGCAGCCGGACTACGATCCTCCAGTCCAGGCTGCTGATTTTGGTAGCGATGACATAGTCATGCCTGATGACAATGATCAGCAAGGCATCGAGGTCGATGAAAGTGTTCGTCGTATCGATGCTCAACCTGCCAGTGTGGTCGAGGAAACCCAGTTTGTGAATCTTGAGATTGACACACAGGCTCCAGAGAAAATCGCTTTCAACAGATCCACATCCGCATTTACTTCTATCGTTCGGGATGCTCAGGCGTTCCTTCCGGTCAATGAACTTCACTTCACACGTCTCCCTGAACCTGACCTCGACGATATCAACGTTGGGTTCAGATTCGGACAGCCAAGCAAACCAGTTCCAGGTCAATACACACACAATCCCAAGCAAAAAAAGCCCTCTGCGGCATCTGCAGCTTCTCATGAAAAAGATGACAAGCTCTCTGGACAAGCTTCAGCTGCTAAGCTTGGCCAACCTGCTCCGTTCTATACCACTGCGGGTAGCATTGAAGCTGCTCCATCAAATCCCGATATGACCAGTGCAGCTCCTATCAAACTCGTCAATGCTACCGTCAAAACTTCCGTTGTCTCACAGCATTCCAAGTCGAGTCACACTTCGTCGAGTGCATCAGGTCGGGCGTCAACTGTCCTCGGAAGCAATGGCACAAAGTCTGTTTCTGGTCAACCTCCATCCGCAAAAGCAGGATCTGGAACTTCCGAAAATATGTCTGTCACTTCGCACGTTCGAAAGCCAACTATTCAATCTCATCATCAGGCAGATTCCTCAAGCAAGAGTCCGATCACCCCTTCTCGCACCAAGCTTCCTCAGCATGCACTTGATTCTCCAGCTCTACAGCAAACCACAGCTGTACCAATACCAAAGACCGCCCCTGAAGTAATAGTAGAAGAGCCTGTACCTAAAAGCTTGCCACGCTCCGCAGCTCCTTGGCCACAAATGGCAGATAATCCTGCCATTGGTCCCCAACAGGTCGCCCCGCGAGCAGCAGTTCAACTAGAAGTACCTCTCAACGGACAACCTGCCTTACGATCGGCTGGCAAACCCCCTACTCGAAGAAAGAGTTTGGTACGAGAAACCAACTTTAAAGCCCCTCCACCACATAGGACCTCGCGATCCATAGCTCGTCCTTTTCCAGAAGTTCAAGCGGAGTCGAATCATTTCAAACAGCCAGCCAAACCCAAATCGAAGGCCGCCACTGATGCTACGAATCATGGCTCTCATCACTTTCCAGACCAAGTACGAGTAAGCCATCCACTCGAAAACCATACTGCTTTTGATGGTATCCAAGCTGGCCTAGAAGAACCTCGAAATATCGAAGCACGTCCTAGGGCTCCCAGATTTCCACCACAGGACGTTGTACTTCCCCCGCCAGTCGTTCGGGCAGAGGCACCTTCTCCTGTGGGATCAATGATATCCCAACGCTCTAACATGTCTGTCCGGATCACAAAAGCCCCTTCTACCTCTTTGGCAGAAACTACATCCAAGTCTCAGGCACTCCGAGCTAGGCACAATTCGAAAGTTTCGAAGCCTCCGCCAAAGCCTCTAGCCACCAGTAGTTCCAGTGCGAAATTACAGTCGACGAAAGTGACCGGTAGCTCTCCAAAAATCAACGATACACACGTGCCTTTGGACGTCGATCAGGCAGCTGATGGTAAGTCTCAGGAGCCAGCAAATCCCCCCGTTGCATCCACATCAGACCAAACACCGACAGCGAGAACGGCACCGCCAAAACCAAAGAATGTCCGAAAATTATCGTCATCATTGGAATGGCGTCTGTCTCTTAGCAGAGTCTACGAGGAAAAGATAGCTGCTTTGGAATCGGACTTAGAATCGAAAGATGAACAACTCCAGTCTATCCATAAACAGCTAATGGAGCAGAATTCCTCAGTGCATAGGGATCTGCAGTCAACCAAGGAAGAAAACGATTTACTCCGTAAGGCCAAGGAAGTCTTGGAAGCTAAAAGACACGAGACCAAGGAGAAGGTTGAGAGATGGGAGCGTCGAATGAGTGCATACAAGGAGCACATGAATGATGTCGTTAAGCTCCAGAACTTTTTGAAATCACAAGCAGAGGTGATCCAGGCTAAGGAACAAGAAAAAAACAGAGAAAGCATTAACAGAATCGCACAAGTGCTTGAAGAAATCAAGGCTGCAAAGGCAGAACTCAACTCTGCTGCAGAGGCAGAAAAGGTTACAGCCAAAGCCCGGAACGATCTTGAAGGTGTTCAAAATAATCTTAAAAAAGGTATGTTTGGAACTTTTTCAACGGCAGCGAAACAGCTGCCGCTATTCTAAGTTTCTAGAATATGCGAAGCTGTTATTCAGAGATTACTTAGATACTAACCTGCGTCAATGGTCATACTAACACATGAGTAGTCAAGGCGGACAAGGCAGCCGTCGATCAAACCGTCAAAAGCTACAAGGCCGCAATCAACAAGTATCTACTCGATCTACAAGAAGAGAAGTCAAAAGTCGAAAAGTTACAGAAGCAGTTAAAGGGTGAAAAGGAGGCACACGCAAAACTCATCAGTACCTTGGAAGATATCCCTCAGAAGGTTACCGCAGAGTTTCGCAAAGACAACGGTCCCTTAGCGATTTTGCTCTCGACGCAGGTCTCCCTTCAGAACAAGTAAGCCACCTTCTCCTACCCTTACTTTAGATGTAAAGTAATCGCAATGCTGACTCTTTCAGGATTGATGCTGCTCTTGAGGTTCTCGGGGAATTGAAAACACAAGAGATAAAGCCATCGTCTTCTTTGGTGAAGCACATCGAAGAGCTCTTTGCTCAAATTCCACAACCATCAACCCCGCCAGCAGATGAAAAAGCTTCTACTGAGCAGGTTATTTCTAAATTGTTTGGGGAGCTTAAGACGTCGCTGGACAGTTTCGTCTCCGATTCCCAGGCACAGGTGAACCTCACAGCTCAAATTACCGAGCTCCAGCAAAACAACAGCACCTTATCCGCTACTGTGACCTCTAGCAACCAACAAAAGAACAAGCTAGCTGGACAACTCGAAGAAACACAACGCCACGTGGATGAGTACCGTAACCAGTTAGATTTAAAGACCCAGGAACTGGAGGCACTACAGGCTTTGCCGAAGGAAGACCCGCGTTTGGTCGCCAAAATTGAAGAACTTGAAGATGCAAACCTAGGTCTTCGAGGTCAACTTCAAGAGTGCACGCGTTTGAGAGAAGAAAACCTGACACTTCAAGAGAAAGTTGGAGATTACGAGAATCAGTGCAGTCGTCACGAGGAGGAAAAGCAAGAGATTCGGGACTCTTTCATAGCAGAGAAGAAGAAGGACAACGAGATAGCCGAAAAGGTTAGAAAAGAGTCTACTTTTCAATCTGATCGAAAGATTAAAAGTCTTAAGCAAACACTCCAGGAGGTGGAGTCCGAACTCAATCAATTGAAACCCAAGTCAACTACTCAACTTGAGAACATCAAGAAGTTGACAGAGGAAGTAGAACACTATCGGAAAGCACAAGATAGTAGCAAGGCTGAAGCTCAGAAGCATACCGATGAGCTTACTTCTGAGATTGACACGCTCCAGAATCAAGTTTCGGATCTGAAGGCAGAACTTACCAAATCGCTAAAGCCGAGTCAAGTAGCTGCAGAAAAGGAGGTACTTCTAAAGCAAATCTCAGAGCTCAAGGCAGAACTGAAAGATAAGGCTTCACGGCTTGATATTATGGGGTCTCCGAGAGACATGCTTCGAAAGAATTCGCAGAAGGATTTCAGTCGCAGAGAGACCCCGGAAAGCCAAGGATACCGTGATAGCGAGGTCAGTCAGTTGCACCAAGAAAAGTTGAAAGGACCCTCGTTACCCACGAAGCGCATACCATCTGGACGTTGGGACCGAACAACAGGTGATGGTTTTGATTTTCGTGAACCGGTCGTTATACCAGATTCCCAATCACAGGAAGCTGCTGAAGGGCGTCTACAAAACACCAGTACGGAAGATCATGGATTCAGCCAAGGCCAGTCATCGCAGCCTATGCAAAGAACTCCTCCGAAATCGCTTTCGGCAACCGGATCTGGGCGCTCTAGTGCGATGAGCGAGCTCACAGATGTAGACGAGTTCATGCCTGTTCCCACCTCAGATGATGACTACGATCAACTAGGCAAGGTATATGAGAAGGCGAGAGTCAGAAAGAGCTCTCGTGAATTCTTGGACCCTGATGAAGATCTTGAGAAGATACGAACTCAAAATATACTCGACAGAGCTAAGAGACGATCGAGCCAACCGAACCATCGCGCAACTTCTTCTGCTCAGCTCAAGAGCGCTCTCAAGGCTAGCTCCACAGGTTCCCAAGATTCAACAGATTCAGGCGCCCAAAAAGGTATAGGGGTGACAGCAGACCAGCCAGTGCGAAGAAAGCCACCACCTGCGCTACGAGGAAATCCTTATAATCGTGTTGTTTCTGGTTCAACACCAATAAAGCCTTATCTTGTACCAGAAACTTCTCCTATCCACAATGGCGGGGTCTCTCGTCGGAATGGCACAGGGCTTGGGCAAAAGCGAAAGGCAGGATCGGAACTCGTGTCCCCCAAGGCATCCAAAGCTTCAATGACTGGAAATTCAAGCAATGATCGATTGAAGATGCCGCCTCCACCGATCAGAAGACCTTCTACTCGCTCAGCCTCAATTCCTCCACCAGAATCCAAATTTCCTCCAAGCCGATTATCACTTCCTCATCCTACTGTGGCTTTGAAGCCAAAAGCCCTTAGCAAAAGACGATGAGTGAATGGTTGTGTATTATCCTATCTACTTGAGCTTTTGCAAAATGTTGCACAATATCGCAGAGTTTGAATTCAGATCCCTATAGCCAAGAAGAAAACAATATGATAGTTTCGGAATGTTATAACAGAGAGCTTGCTTGGCAATGTTTGTAGCTACCGATGTATTTAGCCGAATGCCCTATTTGCTTGATTAAAGACAACGATTCAATGAATGACATTCTTTGCGTGCAAAAGGGATGTAGCGTTCCATAAAGGTGCAGATAAAACTGTTATATTCACAGTCTTACATGATCGAGAATACAACAGTCATAGAATCACTGTTCATCCGCAGAGTTGTGGTGAGCATCGATGTTCTTTTGGATCCTGGGTGGTTAGACGTGACTTCATGTACATACCATCCAGTAACTTCAAGAAAAGAGAATGCTAATAAAGTGACCCAAGCACAACAGTATCGAGACGTGGGTAATATATCATATGGTGATTTGGAAACTTCATCTTTCTATTTGCTTCCGTATCCCCTTCAAATCCCTCTCATCTATAAATAATGCGAGGCTCAGGAGAGAGGCATTTTGTTTCCAATCCAACTTCACCGACGAGATATCCCTTCATGCTACCTTTCTTTCCATCACACTCTTATACTCTTGACCTCATTTAGTCTGGCTTGAGTTGGATAATGAAGGGATGTGTGTAAAGTTTGGCAGAAAACAGCACTCTTGATTTGATCTTTGAGTAAAGAAGGCGATGATTCGACGGTAGATGAAAAATCGACAGTAAATATCCACTTTAAAATTTATCCAAACTTATAGATGAGGTTGGGGAGGTAGGATGTTTTTTCCATGCTTAATGTTGCTTTGCGCATAGGTGTCATGTTGTGTGTATTACTGGTGAGCACCAAGGGAGAGCTGCAGCGGAAAGAGGAAATGATATGGCGTATTGATTATTAGGTTTCCCATGAGGATTCAAGAGACTAACCTAACCTTTATTTATACGTGAGAACTCTGTATGAATTGGGTGTTTAGTTGGATGAGGACCTTCGCTTTATGAATTTAGTTCTGTATATTATAAGTTTGAATTTCTCCTTAGCCCTATACCTTGATTTCTGGGGTTTTGAGGGAAGCAGAGGGGTACTCGTTGGAAACTAAGGAAAGTGAAAGTGGACGTGGTTACTATGAAGATATTTTCTTGGATCGCAAGCCTCAGCGAGACTACAACAAAGTTACAAAGTTTTGGTGATACTTTTACAAAGCTTCCTGCGTGATTGACTCTTTGATTATTTTTACTATGTAGGAGTTTGAATATCGGGACTTATCTACACATGCAAGTATCACTTGGAGAACATGGTAGGGTGGTGTGGTTCCTATTACTGTAAGAATTTTCACCAACTAGCGAGGTTATAGGGACATGGATGATATAACTACCTCAGCCTTCCCCAAAGCCTTAAGGTTGTTTATGTCTTTGCTCACCTTAAACCATCCATTTATTCTGGAGTCGTTTGGATCACCTCTGAACGCTGTCAATGCAAGATCCTTGAAATGAAGAAGAGGAGTTGAGTAATCAGGCGAGCAGAAAAACACAATTGAGTGCCAAAAAGGAGTTATGAAATCAACGCTATATTTTCAGTACTTTTTCCTGCAGGAAATGTCTAAGAACTACAACTAGATCAACGAACACTGAAGAAAACAAAACAATACCCCAAATGTCCTTCCTCTTTTTGGCTTAATATGCATGGTGTGACCAGACGTGGCAAGAGCCATGAGTACACCCCCTTTGACCATCTAGATTGGTGTAATGAAAATGTTTGGGTATATAGCAATACCCAGGTTGACAAGTCCACCCAGCATATTCCACTAGAGTATGGATGTGTTCAGGGATTCCTCCAACACAGCCGACAACTACATGAAAGAGGGTTGATGCTCTGAGCTTTATAACCCAAGCAAGAATACTGTCAAAATGTTGGTTTGACGAGAGCTCAGCAGGTTCATCGGTGAGAAAAGGTTGGGATTCACACGTAAATGGTTCGTTTGCTGCTTCCTCACCGTCGTCTTCCTATTGAGCTGCGTTTGAGCTGCTGCTTGAGGGAGAAGCATGAGCTGCCGCAGACAGTTCTTCAAATGCGGGCATGACACAACTTTGGGGTTGAAGGTGTGAGACAGATGGTCGATTTGGTCCATTCTCAGGAGGAGAGTTTGGTTCTGGACGTGCTCCCCGTTCAGCTTCTGGGAGTCTCGGCTCAAAATTTCTCCCAGTATCAAGACCATGCGTTCTGGTTGGAATGCCTACGTGGTCTGAATAGTGTTGTGTATAGTTGTAGCGTAGATGTGTGGTCTCCCTTATTGACTCAGGAGTATGAGATGGGTTGTGGCTTTTGGGATAGGTCTCTTCGTTTGCGAAGAAACATGCAGATTCATTTCTATGAAGATCGGTGTTGTCATTAGGTAAGGCAGAGCTTCTTTGGGTTAAGTCTGAATCCAATCTTCTTGGGATTCTTGGGAGAGAAGAATACGAGTATGCAGAATAAATACGGGTCGCTAGCCCAGAAGTGGAAGATTGAGACTGTTCCATGATCTCGTTTGCGATTATGCAGCTTCGTGTTTGAATGCGTTGGAGTCGTTTTGGTGGTGCTAGAAAATGTATTGATGTCCTTCAAATACATGGCAAAACTGGCTATTATATACTCCTGTGTAATTGAATTAGAAATAAATGTAACCTGTGATGTTCTTACAAATAAGATTTCGTTATTTGATGTTCTGACGAGTAATTGTATTCATGGTGACTTTGTTCTGATTGCTACTTCGTATCCACCGCCAGTTCATGATTGAAAGGTATGAGTTTCAGCAGTTCCAGGCATGATCGTCCCTTACCGCTCAGGCTACACAGCTCTGTGCGGCTCTTGGATGCCGATCATGAGTTGGTTGGTGATGTTGGAATAGATGTGTGCACGGGAGCCATAAACCCCTATGTAAGCTGAACTGCAGGCGGTTGTGGAAAGCGAAGATTCCATTCCAATAGGATACGATTCGATTCGGCTATAGCATGGCGTGTAAAGCGTACTGAAGATGCGACAAGGCAGAAACAAAAGGAAGTTGACTTTGGTCTCAACTCCCAGCGCTTTTTATATTGCATGGAGTCCGACACAAGACGCCATTGAGAGCCATGGTCACGCAATCCCAGTAATACAACCCACGAGCGAGAACATGGCTCCCACAATCAACAAAGTCGGCGACGACGGCGAGGAACTTTCGCAGTGGAATGCCTGCGCAAGAAGAGCACTACTTCCCAAAACAGTCATGTGCAACGCTTCAACCTGGACTGCGACAGAAGAGGGGCGTCTGGTGAGTCCCCAGGAGGACGAACTACTTGCGCTTCCCTACCGTAGTGACGAGGTGGAGGAGGGAGAGGACGAATCCTCAGGTCTATGTGAGTACTGCTCATTCTCATCTCGTACCTGCGTTTCTGTATACCTTCATCGGCGATAGAATTAGTGTTCTAGTACGGCGATGTGTCAATGGTTGTGTGATGGATGGGGGAGCAAACCTTAGTGGCGTGGGGGGGCAACCACACAAAAACCCCCCCACATCGGATGAACGAACCGCAAGTGGGAGACTTCCGCAAGGTATTGGATATTCATGCCAACCACATCCTGGGATGGCTTCAGTTTTTGGTACAAGAGGCATAGCTACCGTGTATCCCAACTCTCTACTCTCGCACATCGCTAATCCTCCACCAGCAACAGACAGAGGAAGTGACGATGACCTGGATGACGATGAAGATGGAATCACCGACACCGACGTTGCGCGATCCAAGGAACGACCAGAGCTCGCCCACCATCTGCAGAATGACAGCTCCATTCTTGCGCTCGCCGTAGGGGACAAATACATATATGCAGGAACACAGGATGGGGAGATAGTCGTCTGGTCATTGGCCTCATTTGAGCTCGTTCACCGAATTCAAGCACATACCCGCGCAGTGCTCTGTCTGTTCCTCTCAGCAGATGGTCAACTACTCTTCTCCAGTGCGGGCGATGCTATCGTTAATGCTTGGTGCCCAAACGATCTGAAGCGGCTATATCATATCTACAGTACTTACGATGTGGGTGATGTCTTCAGCGTGGCATACTCCAAGCAGTTCGAGACGGTCTATCTGGGGGCACAAAATACGAGTATCCAATGGTGTAGCTTGAAAGATTCAGCAACACGACCTCGCCCAAACCCAGACAGCCACCCAGACCGACGGAACCACAGATTCTTCGATTCTGTACAGCATGGAGGAACCTCGACCCCTCGCCCTCAACCCAGTCGAAATGCTCTCAGTGATGGGGAAGTTTTGGAGATAGACAAGGCACATATGATGCAGTATGCCCACTATGGTTATGTATACTGTATGCTGTTGGTCAGAGGGGTAACTCGACTGGTGGAATCCGACGAAGATGTCTTGATATCTGGTGGTGGAGACGGTACGATCAAAATCTGGAAGCTTGCCCATGACAGCCAACCCATAAAGGAACTGGCATGTCTAGGGACTGACGATGCCGAATCTGTGTTGTCAATGGCTGTAGATGGATCATTTCTATATAGCAGCAAGCTTGAGGGAGTTATTGAGTTGTGGGATTTGGACACCAAACAAAAGTTACGAGTGATTAGAGCACATAAGGGAGATGTTATGACTTTGCAGATGGGCTGGGGGTATCTTTGGAGCGCAGGATCGACGGGCTTTGCGAGGGTAAGCGTTCTCATATCGGTTTTCTTGCACAGCTGCTGACCAAACTCACAACAGAAATATAGCACCGTACAGTACGGCCAATACCAAAATACGACCTCCTTTAGCCAAAAATACCGTTGTATGAGTAGATGGAGAGCCCACGAGGGTCGGATCTTAGCGTCAGCTGTTACTATATTCAAGGGTCAGCAACTCTACATCACGGGTGGAAACGACAACTCTGTTTCGATATGGAACTTTACTGGCTGCATCTCAGAGTCGCCCGGACTTGGGAGGTCTGAGGTGCCTGACAGTCAGCTTATCAAGTCCTTGCAAGAATTTGTATCCTTTAAGACGATTTCTTCTCGGCCTGATCATGCAGAGGATTGTCGAAGGGGAGCCACGTTCCTTCGGACTCTTTTCAAAAAGCATGGGGCGCAGACAGAGATGCTGAACACAAATGCACGGCAAAACCCTGTGGTATATGCGAAGTTCAAGGGCAACCCAGAAGTTTCCGCCAAACGAAAGAAGATTCTATTCTACGGCCACTGTAAGTACCTTTCCTCAAGCTCAATACTCTTGTACTGATGTTAAAAACAGATGATGTGGTTCCAGCCGATAACAAACAGGGCCACTGGATAATTGACCCATTCGAGATGAAGGGTGTCAATGGATACTTATATGGCCGAGGAGTCTCTGACAACAAGGGACCGATAATGGCAGCTATGTATGGTGTGGTTGACCTTGTTCACGCCCAAGAACTTGAGTCCGATGTGACGTTCCTTATCGAGGGCGAAGAAGAATCGGGATCTCGTGGCTTCAAGGATGCTGTTCGAAGGCACAAAGAACTCATTGGAGATATCGACTATATCATTCTAGCCAATAGTTATTGGTTAGATGACGAAGTTCCTTGCTTGACTTATGGTCTACGAGGAATGCTTCATGCTACCGTGAAGGTTGATAGCAACCATCCTGATGTACACAGTGGTGTAGATGGAAGTTTCATGATGGATGAACCTCTATTTGACTTGACCTCTGTTCTCGCCAAGCTCAAGGGGCTTCATAATCGCATACAAATTCCTGGATTTTATGATGATATCTTGCCCTTGACCGATGCAGAGGAGGCACGCTACAACGATATCACTGATGTTTTGATTCAACGCAATCCTGAACTGGGCCCTCCTGAGACTCTCAAAGCATCTTTAATGGCCAGATGGCGCGAGCCGAATCTGACTATCCACCGCTATAAAGTCTCTGGTCCTGATGGGTCATTGGTATCCTCCCATGCAAGCGCAGCAATTTCCTTGCGCCTTGTACCAAATCAAGAGGTCGAAGACGTAATCAAGTCTCTTACGAACTTCCTTCAAGATACGTTCGCAACACTCGACACTCACAACCACATGTCCATCACGATAGACAACCAAGCCGATGCCTGGCTCGGAGACCCGGATAACGAGATTTTCCAAACCCTTGAGGAAGCAATCATGGACGTCTGGGGCCCAATAGGAAAACCTCGACGACCAAGTGGCCCAGGGCCTCGCCAACAACTTCTTCAAACTACATCCACTCCAAATGCGAGTCCAAGTCTCAAGCCCACACCCGCAACCACCAAGACTCTCACCAATGGCAGCGATCACACCTCCCTGGCTGAGGCCCCACTTCCTGCTTCTTCTGCTACCAGTAATTCTTCCCGCGCTGAGTCAGAGAGTAATTACCGACGAGGCAGAAAACCACTATATATCCGGGAAGGAGGCTCCATTCCAAGTATCCGGTTCTTGGAGAAGGAATTTGGGGCTCCGGCTGCGCATTTGCCATGTGGACAGGCGAGTGATAGCGCACATCTAGACAATGAGCGGTTGAGAGTCAGCAATCTTTACAAGAGTCGTGAGATCTTTCGCAAGGTATTCAAGGAGTTGCCGAGGAAGTAGTGAAAATTTGGGACTTTTTTTGATGCAGGAAATGTATTAATAGCCATTTTCTTTTGCCTTTTCTTCTCTTGTACTTGTGGATATAAGGATTTTCACAAAAAGAATGTGCTAATGTGAAGGGGAGGATGGGAGAGGTAATACTGGGTGTGATTTGACTGGGGAGTTTTTTCCTCTCTGAGACAAAATGGCGTTGTGATTTTGCTTGCTTCTTTTTTGACACTTGTACATACACATTTACAGGGATACCCTCGCAGGGAGTCAGCGGAATTGAGCATCTTCTTTCTTTCTTTAAAAAAAATAGAATCTGTTGATTTGTGAATTGTTTTATGAGTTGTCTTGGGCTGGTTATTCTTGGTTTCTTGGTGAGTTACTCGTGTGAGCTGTGATGAATGCGATTTGGGCTTTTTGGTGCACATACGGGGTTTTGTACAAGTTGGGAGCTTTGGTTATGTGCTGGTTCTGTGGTGATACCGGGATGTGCGAAGTCGTGGCTGTTTTGGGGGGGGGTGGGGGGGGTGGTGTATGTGTACTTTCGTTTCACTACTTGGAAGTTGGAATGTTGTGGGATGGATGAATTGTTTTTTAATACCACAATACGAGAGTGACTACACTTATGTTACGTATTTATGTATACCCTGGCGGAGAGGGTTTCGAGGGATAGTATTACTTTGATTTTATGGGTTGAGAGGGAGGTGCTTGTAGTGGTTAGTTAGTTAGGGGTTGGATGAGGATCTTATAAGTGCAAGGATGAATGTGTTTATGAATAGAACTGGTTGTTTGAGTATCTTTGGTCTTTGGTCTTGATATTTGATAGGGGGGCTTGGAAACGTCAAAATGGACTCGTAGTGTAGGTTGTAGTGGTGGTAGGCTGTTCTACTTGGATAGTTTGAGAATGAGATTTTGAAAAGAGGTATTCTACGGTTCTCCGTGCACTAAGATACACACAAGAAATAGAAGAGTATTACTAATGTTCAAAGTGATTTATAGTCTAGTAACGTAATGGTGTTCGGCAAAGACGCGGTTTGTGTGATATAATGAAATTATTTGTAGTGATAAAGTCCTCCAAGCACACCTTCATATTACCTGTCTTCCAACACCCCAAAACAAATTAGCTCCATAGAACATTACAACCATTCCTCCATAAAAGTAATAGCCTGAACAAAAGCCTGCCTCTTCGCAGAGATCTCCTCCTTCGTGCTTTCCGAGTGAGGCCGACGCACTCCAAAATCCCCACTAACCTGGCCATATCTCACAAGCTGATAAGGTTGATTGGATGTTCGCAGGTATGTCCGAATGAGGTTATATTCAGTCTCATACGCAATCATGCTCTGGTTCTCGCGCTCCTCACCCATAGCCAACGATATAGGTCCATAAGTCTGGGTGGAACCCCGTACTCTCTGGGGGTCGAAGTATATTGCTTCTTCTCTTCGGATATGACACACGAACCCGGCTTTGATCTTCTTAGTGCTATTGTGGACGAGACTGTCGTAGTTCTCCTTGGGATTGATGTGAGTCAGCCGAATTCGGCCCCTCGCTGGTGGCGCATCTTCCATGAATTCAAGGAGCGTTGATGCGCTGCCAAATGCGAGTCCTCCGATCCTGGTTCTTTTGCGGTAATTGGTGAGGTACAGCATTGCTGTGGCAACTTGAGACTTTTGTACGGCGTCGCTCTCATCTAATCTGCCCATCTGGATTGTGTCCGCTGTGAAAGTCAGATGGTTAAACGGGATGATCATGGGAGAGTACGGGCAATGAAAAATCACGAACGGTCAGGAACCAAAAGGTCTTTTTCATCATCTGCTGCGCCCCTCAGTGGTTCCCATTTGCCTCTATAATTGGGCTGTGAATGACTGTTAATTTCTTATCGCTTTTTCTACAACTCGAATAGTGAGTGATACTAACCATGACGACGAGATATCCTGCCTTGAGAACTTGTTAGCTTTCGTTCTTTCATCAAGTGGTGTGGTGAAGTTATTTACCGCAGCGAATTGATCACATCTATTGTTCACTGATTAGAACTTTTGCTGTTCCAAACAAGTAAGGTCAAGATTTACTTACAGTATCCTGGCATCATAGTTGATACCCAACTCCTCTTCCATAAGGACAATAAGCGCAGCATCGTCTTTGACATGATCTCCGAAAGGCTCCACGACATATGTAATGTCAAGGTTGTTCAGATATCTCGACTGTTCTTGTGCGTTATATTCTTTCTGATCGAATTTACCGGCCATTGTGGCCCCTAATTCAACATTTTGTCCCATCGGGTATCCTCTATTCATGCGAAGGTTGAGGGTTAGCAAGTTCGAGCTCCATTGTCAGGACAAGGATGTGATTATAGAAGGTTGAAACGTACTCCCAAGTCGGCCCTACATCCTATGTCAGCATTCATGAAGAACTCGTCAACTCAGAGGAGAATCGCATACCTGAAAAAGGACATGTAATTGTCGTCGGGCCACCACGCTCAAGCCTTGAAGTAACATCGTAAACTGGCAGATTGAGATGCCCATCGTCATTCTCGCGAGCAAGTCTTTTATAACGGGTAATATCGATCGCCGTCGATGGAGCAGCTACTTTGGCGGGACTCATTGTGAGGATAGGAGCTGCCGTGCACTCTGAGTTGGTGTATTGGGTAATTGACTCTCTAATTTTGAAAGCCGATTATTGAGCTTGTTCTGTTAGTTCTACTTTAACAAATCCTACGATTTCTAATGTTTGTTTGCGATGGAATGCTAGCTCTTGATCGAATCTGGTTAGGGTACATTCCGGGCTTCATTGTTCACTCGCTAATTTTTACGATCAGCATTCTTTGCTACGATCTTTTGTGAAATCGACAATTGGTACGTGATTAGATACATAATCCTACCTCCTGCAATTTATCTGCTTTGACAGCCTTAAAAAATTTGGTGTAATTTGATTTGTTGTGACTTGCCATAAACTGAGATGAGAACTATTGACATTTCTGCAGGAAGATCGGTTAGAGTCCCAGCCCCTGTTTTCTACGGTCCTGGCGCCAGGTCCGGGTGAATACCGGAAAACCACCCCTTGAGTATTCATCAGGTGACCGAACGCCTCTTCCAAGCTTCGGCCATCTGATATGACACCTCTCCGATAAGAAATCCAACATCGCATCAATTCATCTTGAGTTTTTGTTTTGTCAATCCCTATGCTTGTACGCATCAAGCAACCGCGATGGCAATCTATGTGGAGGAGGGCGAGAAAAGCCATGACGTTGTAGCGGGAGAGAAAATCCAGGTGGCACAAGACGGTACCGGTGCTGCCGATGGGGCGTCTCAAGATGTATCAAACCACCAACGCCGGAATCTTGCCTCGAGCTTACCTATACATGACCTTTCCAAAAACAGTCTGGCTGTCCATGAAGTGAGGCAACTTCCCTCTCCCTCGCTCTCACCGATCTCCCCGGGTCACTCTCCGATTATGGCTACGACGACGGGATATTTTGAGCCAGCGACTGGTCCTGGTCCTATACGCCGAGAGAATGAAAATACAACTCTTGCACCTCCAACACTGGCAACAAAGATGGCACCTCATGAGCTTCCCGATATACCAGAGGAAAAGATTAGAAAACCCCGGAAGTTGTCCGTCTCAACGGCAAAAGCCAATGGCGAAATCTTGAAATTGTCCGTAGCGGATATGGAGGCGTTGACCTCAGCCCCAGAATCTTTACCAGTTACTTCTCCGGGAAAGTCTCCCAAATCTGGCTTTCCAACATTGGCTCCGTCGCCAGTGTTGGAAAGAAAAGGCTCAGTATCTGATATTCCCCGGCCGGATTCAGAGGACTTAAAAAGAAATGAAGTACACTACAAGGCAACTGTCTCTGAGGTGCCTAGGACTTCGCAGCCTTCAACTACAGACCGTCGAATAAGTGCGGAAGTGAGCCCAACACCAGCGATTGGGGCCACCAGGAGACCTGGATTCTCATCACGTTCCGCATCTGCTCTCCCACCAGCTTCCAATAGGATGACCTCGTACAGTAAAACGCCCCGTCAATCATCGCCCAGAAGGAAAACTGCCTCGAATGGTAGTAGACCCGAAGCTTTGGCTCTCAATTATCCACCAAAAACTCAACCCAGCGGGCCGAGTAGTTCGCTGGAACAATCCCATACCCCAATACCCCCAAATATACCCCTCCCACCCATGTCCATACCTACATACTTGCAACTCGAGTTATCCTCATCTCGACCATCACCTCTGTACATTTACCGATCTGCTAATAGCGAGAATCCTTACGAAACTTCAAAAGTAAAATTTGAGCGCTTGTTAAACTTCCTTTTATTACCGCCACAGTTGGAGCAGGTACTTTATTTTGGTAGCTTAGCATGCCTTGATGCATGGCTGTATACTTTTACCATACTACCTCTCAGATTTTTCAAAGCGCTGGCCATTTTGATATCTTGGTGGGGTGAGGTTCTTGCCAAGGAAACCCGATTTATATTAGGCTTCATTTATCATGGAGCTGGGCGATTTTGGCATCGTCAAAGAGAGGGTCGTGATAACACAAATCCGACACCTCGCTCTCGTAGTGTTTCTCGAGTCCGACCTCCTCCTGCCTCAACTACATCGTCTTTCCAGTCACGGCCAGGAAGAACTACCGAGTCCGTGAGCTTCAGTGGTGCGCGCGAACATTCCAAATCCGAATCAGATCGTCGTCATTCAAGACAAGGTTGGGGTCGTAGGCATCGAAGGAGCAAATCGATACCTTCTTCTTTATCTTCACATCACAAGGCTGATTTGCTCCAAGGAGCCGTCATCATCTTTAGTTGTGTTATATTATTGAAGTTTGACGCTAGTAGGATGTACCATAGCATCCGAGGTCAAGCCGCCATAAAACTCTATGTGCTTTACAATGTTTTGGAGGTATGTTTTGTTTCCTCCTCGAATTGTCTGTCCAATGCTGATTGAAATAATAGGTCTTTGATAAGCTCTTTTCAGCGTTGGGGCAGGATATTTTTGAGTGTCTCTTCTCTGATGAAACTTTGGAGCGAGACCTTGATGGTCGAAGCAAATTATTACGCCCACTTGGAATGTTCATTCTGGCACTCATTTACAATGTTATCCATGCTGCGGCATTGTTCTATCAAGTCATAGCATTGAATGTGGCAGTGAACTCCTACTCAAATGCACTTCTGACGCTCTTGATGTCGAATCAGTTCGTCGAGATCAAGTCAACCGTGTTCAAAATGTTTCAGAAAGACAATATTTTCCAGATGACTTGTGCCGATATCGTTGAACGCTTTCAACTTTGGCTTATGCTGACGATTATCGCTCTGCGAAATATAGTGGAACTTGGGGGTTTAAGTATCGCTAGCGATGGCGGTGCTCCTGATATCGTCAAAGAAGCGATGGCACCTATCAGATCGAACTCCATCTTGCCAGAGAGCTTTACTATACTCCCTAGCTGGTCTGCTGAGGTCCTATCACCGTTCTTGTTAGTACTGGGTAGTGAGATGCTGGTTGATTGGATTAAGCATGCATATATCAGCAAATTCAACCGCGTGCAGCCTGCTGTTTATCAACGATATCTTGACATTTTGGCAAAAGATTACTACACGAATGTAAGCCGAAAAAGATTTCTACTCCATGGAAGCATGCTAATTTTGTCAGGCTTTTGTCAACCAAAATCTCATCAAGCGACTAGGGCTTCCGGTAATTCCTTTATCATGTTTATTCATCAGGTCATCAGTCCAAACTTATCATATGTTCGTTGCCACTCATCTTCCGCCACCTCTTCCTTCGACTGCCACATCATTGTCAGTCGATTCTGCCACAACATCCCCGGCCACTACCGCTGCCCTTGAACATTTCGATACTATCATCCGCAAAGCCCTCGGAAGATCTACATTCGGCGTGCCGAATATCACAATCACCAACCGCTGGTACCTTCCCAGTGCTGATGATGCTATCGCTGCTCTGACCATGGTCATCTTCTTCCTCGGCGCATTCTTCGTTCTTCTCGCTTGTAAATTGGTCTTGGGAATGCTACTCTTGAAGTTCTCCCGCAATCGATATCGCACAATGAAGAAAAGGGAACATCAAAACTATACCATGGAAGGGAAGAGGATTGGGAGCTGGGGAATGGTGGAAATGGAGGAGGAGAAACGAGATCATATTTTCGGCGATGACCCTGAAACTTTGAAGAAGTTGAGGGAAAAGGAGAGGTTGGGGAAAGAGAAGGGTGCTGCTGCACCAGACTTCTCAAAGATTAGTAGATACGAGATGTCTGCGAAGAGGATATGGTAGTAGTATACTGTATATACTGTACAATATGTAAAGAGCATTCGAGCATGAAGATTTTCAGAGTGAAATTCCGGCTAGCCTCTTCCGAACGATCTTGGCCTTCAGAACAAGCTTGTTCTCGTAAGTTCTCGTAACGTCAGCCAACTAACCCCCTAATAAGGTCTTAAATGGCTAACTCCGTGTGCTCGGCTTTTAGCTTTGTTAACCCCTTCGTAGCCTAACCCCCAGAAACCACTATTAATCGACAAAGTCCAATCTTCCAAAGATCCTGCCAGTCGAACTAAGGCTGATACTATTTACCTCAGTTATCCACAAAACTTTGCATCCTCCTTGACTCCACCTAAAAGCGTCTGAAGACAAAATCCCAAAAATGTCTACAAACGCTTCCACTTCCTCTTCCCTCGACCCCAAAGTCTGGCTCATAACAGGCTGTTCCTCTGGCCTAGGACTCTCCCTCGCTCTCCACGCCCTACATAACAACCAACACGTAATAGCCACCTCCCGCAATCCCTCCAAAACACCAGAACTGGTCTCTCAAATCGAGTCCCTCGGTGGACACTGGCTCACCCTCGACATCACATTACCAGAAGCAGATCTCGCCTCCATCGTCTCAAAAGCAACCTCAATCTATGGAAAAATAGACGTCCTAGTAAATAACGCGGGCTACGCCCTCCTAGGAGCCTTCGAATCCATCACCGAGAAGGAAGCACGTTCACAGATGGAAACGAATTTCTTCGGGCCGATGAAGTTGACTCGTCTTGTTCTGCCTGGGATGCGGAAGCGTGGGAGTGGAATGATTGTACAGATCAGTTCTGCGGCGGGGATCGAGGCAAAGGCCTCGCGTGCACTGTACTCGGCGAGTAAGTTTGCGTTGGAAGGCATGTCGGAGGCGTTGTATAATGAGGTTAAGCCGCTGGGTGTTAGGGTGTTGCTTGCTGAGTTGGGGTTCTTTAATACGCCTTTTGCGGCGTCTTGTTTGCCTGCTGAGAAAGGTGTGCCGGAGGGGTATGAGGGGACTGCGGTGGAGGTTATGATGGATGCTGTGTTGAAGGGTGGGCAGGCAAATGCGGTGAATGATGTTGGGAAGGGGGCGGCGAGGATTTTTGAGAATGTTATGGAGGGAGGTGTGGAGAGTGCTTTGAGGTTACCGTTGGGTCAGGATTCTATTGCGAGGTGTAGGTTTGTTGTTGAGAGGTGGGAGGAGACGTTGAAGGCAGCGGAAAAGATTGATGTTTCTATCTAAGGTTTTGAGATGTCAGAAAAGAAGATAGGTTGTTATGTAGATACCTTGAGACTTTGAGGCATCCTTTTTATATTGTGAAGAATGGCACCAACTACCGAGATTATGGTTATTGCTACTCCCGTCCCCTCCCCTCCCAAAAACAAAGTACCAGTAAAACCAACGCCGTCTTAGCCCCCCTGCCCCCCTGCCCCACCCAAAAAAATCAAAAAAACCCTCACCCTCAAAGAAGGCGGCCTAGGACAATAGGCCAGACGAACTGAGTTTGTTGCGGTTTGACTAGTCAATCTTCAAGTAAAATTCTCACTCAATGTTACCATTAACCTACGCAGGCATATACTCTTGTGACCTGGTGTGAGGTGTGTTACTTAAGGTTATGAGTGCGAAGGGGGTGAATGTGGTGAATAGTCATTTGTAGGATGGGAGGCATGAAGATAAATACTAATTCGCAAAACGCGAGCCGTGAAGGTCATTTAGTATAGAAGTATAGAAAGAGCCGGAGATTCAAGTCGGTATAATGGAGCACAAACAATATACAAATATTACTCGATAGAGAGTCTACGTAGCAGTGAGTTTACAACAGTATGTATACAAAGTTACGGTTTTAATGGGGGTTAAGGGGTGTTAGGGTGTTTGGTTTTGAGGACTGAGGGAGGGTAAAGAATGATGATGGTTAGTAGTCGGTACTAGATCCCTTTGATGGAAGTGGATGGCATGAATATCTATTACATTATACCTTGCGGTAGTCTCCCACTTGCGGTTCGTTCATCCGATGTCTGTGCTTATTTGACAGAGATTCGTCTTACGGCCGATACCGTGTGTTTCGTATAAATATCTTTCCACACTCTTGGAGCTATGAGGAGGAAGGAGAGTAAGAAGTAGAGGACGACTTGGGGCACAGGCAGTAGCAATATCAAGTTCGCAAACATTCAATCGCTACCTACTTAGCGACCCTTATCCTCTCACATAACCCACGAATCCTTTCCCTCCGCCTCTATAACCACAAATAAGACAGTCAGCCATCGCTATTCGACCCAGCGTAATTGCGGGTTGCACTGGCGCATGGGCAAAACAGTCAGGAGGAAGACGCTAAAAGTTCCGCAAGCCCTCGGTCTATCGGAGCGAAGTAATAAACCGACCAGAAATGGTGTCTGTGTTTCCTTAAGATCCTTGTACAGTTCTTGTGCATAGGTAATCAAGTTTTTCCTATTTTTGTGTTGTCTTTTTTGTTGTTTTGTGGGGGGGAACGTGGAAGGGGGTTACTTAGCTGTAGATTCCAACAGAGAGGAGAGAGGAGAGAGGAGAGCGGCGAGTGGGGAACGGGAAATGTGGGAGAGGTGAGGTATATAGGGGATACATGCACACTGGCACAGTATAGATACATATATATAATATTTTTGCGATTTGCGATTTAGTCACTTGGAGTCAATTTAGGATGCCGTACGTTTCCGACCTAAGTGTACATTTGGAATATGGTATAAGAGAACCATGCATTTTCTCACTGCATGTTATAAATTAGAATTTGCTAGTCTATCGTATTTGGTTACACATAGCCCTTTCCGTACAGTACAAAATGAACAGCAGTTCGTTCCCTCGTTGCCTTAAGACAGCACACTCTGACCGCAAAGATCGATTGCCATTCCCTCAGCTCATAAAGAGTTCCCCAAAGATGTGATTCCTGATTCCGTAATTTGAGGTGGTTGACTTGCTAAGGATGTGGATTTGGCGATTGAAAATTCTCCACTCTCTCGCTTAAAAAGGGTTTGGCCGCTTAAAAAGGGTTCGGCCCCTGTAACCACTTCTGCGAACTAGATGACCCAGATCAACCCAACACAGCCCCAAACCGTCATAACTACCCATCTTGCCACCTCTTAGTCTGACCTAGTTTGTATCCCAATCGTGTTTACAGACCGACGTTCGACCTGTCTCAAGTTTCGAGGCATGTAAGGAGGAGGCGGTCCGTGGCTTTGATATGCCGGTGGCGGGATCTGGGCGAGAGCAATATGGGGTATTTCCACATTTCGAGCAGGTGCCGCCTCGTTTCCAACCGGACTTGGAGCAGGTGCTGCATTGTTGCCCTCCCTATTTGGAGCAGGTACCACCCGATCTCCGCCAATAACTCGTTCTGGTAAAGCCCAGTCCATCGCATCTTCAAGGAGACCGAAATAATGTTCATGAAACCGTAAGAGAACAATTACAAGCAAGCGAGTCGCCCACAAGCCACTAGCAATTCTAAAGTCGAATATTTGGAAGCTCTGTGCTTGCGTATGTGAGGGAAAGACGGTATAGCAAAGATGATTCCCTGAGTCGGTCCATAGAGTTGGGAATTCCTCGCCAAAGACTTTGAGGATGAAGACTGCGCATCCTAATGCGATAGTCCATCGAAGTTTGCGTTGCCATTGACGGCGAGAATAAATACCTACGAATATTCCAGACGCCAGTACCTTGACTATAGGAAGGTGGTGTACCCCCGAGAGCCGGTACCAGCGAAGGCTTGATGCGAGTAGTGGTGTGTCGGGGCGGAAAGTTTGTAGTATGTTGGAAAGTATTCTGATGTACAGCAATGGCGCTACGAAGAGTGCCACATCCTTGCAGAATTGCCGTCTTTCTGGCCTTGGGACCAGTTTGAGGAGGTAGAAGAGCGCAACTAATATAATCAAGTTAAAAGGCGTGAAGTGGAACTTGACGATAAAATCAATCTCTTGGTAGAGAAATGACATTTTGTGTTGGGAAAGCTCTTTCAGTATGGGTGCTCGCTGGTGGTAGGGGTAAGCGTTGTCACAACCAGGTTGTTTCTGAAAGCTCTTGGGTATGTGTGGTTTGTAGCGTGCGGCTTGCCTGTTTATCATAGAAAAGCCTTGAATATAGGGCTCAACCAACGCAACTCACGCCTCCTTTTAGCAGGGATCAAGAAAGACGTGAATGCGTATCATGTGATTTTGCTAGCGCCTTGGCGCTGCCTCTATGGAAGTAGTTGTTCCTCAACTCAAGCGTGAATCGCTGTGCTACTTTTCTCGCTTAATCACCTCGGAAGCTCCAAAACTTTTACAACCCTTCACATAGAACTGACTACCAGCTTACACTTACCAATTCATCCCTTATTTCTACCATTGCTCCCTAGATACTTTTCTAAACTTTTCCTATATTTGTAATGCTAAAACTTCAATAGTCAGTTTCTCCATAGGTTTATTTATTACTAGAGTTTTAAGCGAGATATGGTGGAGAATATGAGTAAGAGACCTCGTTATCACTCTATGCGCCCCTTTTAAAGACAACGTTATACTACAAAGGATTTAATTAAACAAAACAGCTATACGAATGATTTAGAATTATCTATTTAAGGGTACTTTCAGAATACCGTAGTATTGGTCCAAAAGGGATATAAACTTTAACATAGTTACTTTCGTTTATTCAACTAAGAAAAGGTTTGGAATTATATAACTAGTCAATTTAATAATTCCCAAGCCTCTTCTTTTACCGTAATATAACCTCCATTATACGTTAAAAAGCGACGTATATACTGTATAATATATCCTGACGAAGCCTTATTCCTTATTAGAAAAGTTTTATTCCGTTCTTAGGAACCTCAGGAAGATTCCACACTAGAATTAAGTATGGAAACTCCATGGAATCAGGTTCTAGACGCCGAACGCAGATTGTTCTAAGCTAGGTATGAATAGAATAATGACCAGGTTTCTTCCCCACTTCTACCTATATAGAAGGAGTTTTGCTCCGCTATCATAGTCACCTAGTCCAAGCTTTGGACAGCACTGCCTATTCTTTTATATCGGACAAGAGTTAGAGCCGCATTCAAAGCTGAGAGTCTGAGACTGACTGATCAAAAACCATGCTACATTGCAATCAACTACTTAACGTTATCTCTGTTATATACACTACTTCCCATGGAAAATGAGGTCATATACTACCGAAACTTCCCTATGAAAATAGCAGAATGTCAACCTTACCATTCAGAGCTCTTTAGAGCACTTTGAACCTACAGCTGCGTGTCTCATACTGAATGAGAAATGATAGTTCCCAACTCAAATAAGAATAAATCTAACATAATCAACTTTCACAGTATACACTACCCACCAAGCAACGACCCACCGTATCCCCTGAGCATAGCGGGAGTGTAATTCAAATTCGTATTTATTAGGCATCCAACATTCAACATCTACCACTGAACAAACAGAAGAAATTCAGTCCTTTTCGTCACCTCCTCCACACGTCCTCCTATCTTATTCAACCAGATATCCGATACCTTCACTCGTCCTCTTCCATCCAGACGAATCCATCCCTGTCTCTAACATAGAACAGCTTTATAAGTCCAAAAATGAACACAAAAACCAGATGAACTAACCCATCAGCCCAGTACTGTAAGCAACCTCCATCAATACATATACCTCATACACCTCACAAAACCAATTCAAGGAGTCCTCTCGTCCCACCTTCTTTTCACACAGCCAGAAAACCACAAAATAACACCTCCCTCCCATCCCAATACGCTGATCTACCACTCCAGCTCTCCCAAAGAGACCCTCACACCAACACAGCCACACCACGCAACCCAACTCAACACCCTGAACAGAATACCGCCTACACCACGCACTACGCAAACACCACGAACATACCCCACTCCTCCGTACCACAAATCCTCAAGCTGGGCTCTTAATCATCTCACAAAATTGCAAGCGCAAGTATCCCCTCTACCTCAGGCCTCGCCTTGCCTAGTGTTACCCGGGGAGGGGGGAGAGGAAGATCTAAAGCATTGAAGAAAAATAGGTGTTGGTTAGCGATGCCGTTTTGAAAGAGTCAGTAATCTAATATAAGGAGGTGCATGGTTTGATTACCGTCCTCTCATCCTCTTTTGAAGTTTTAAACGTTACGACGTATAAGGCACAGAGAGGGGTGAGACCGTCAAGGAGCAGTTTCCGCGAGGTTGCTTAATCGATACATTTCGAGTGTTTCTAACTGCTCAAAGGGTTTTGGGGCTCGAGGGGGGCCACGTGGTTATATAGGTGTATAGTGTTTTGACGTGTGCAATCTAGGATTAATACTCAGTACATATTCCTACGGCGCTGTCGCTTGTAGCACTGACTATTATTCTAAAAACGTTACTCTAGTTTTCTTCTCTCTTCCAAATTTCATCTTTCACCTCCCAATCTCCATCGCCACTTTGCAACTGTAATCATACAGAAGAAACAAACACTACTAACATAATGACATACTTTGGGCTACTGTAGGGAGGGATTTGGGGCACCCTCCCTCGTTTTGTAGGATAGGACCCACAACCGGCTTTGTTACTTGGTGCATTTCACGGGACGGACCCCAATAGTATCGGCG
>UNPT01000572.1:0-25845 GCA_900536445.1 Hymenoscyphus occultus | reverse complement strand
TTATTTCCTTCTCTATATCTTTATTTCCTTTGTCTATTACTGCTCTCTCTTGTAACTATATGTAGGAGTTTCCCCGGAAGTGGGGTCTCTCTTTAAACTACCACTAGCAGATAGGCTTTCCTATTTGTGACCCCTGTAGCCTAGGGGGGATTTTCCCCCCCAGCGTCCTTTGTCCTGTCTAGGAATTACCTAGGAGCTAGCCTTTAGGTGTTAGTATCCGCCGGACGTTAAATAGAAATAAATAAATAAATAAATAAGTAAGGAAACATTCTACTACCTTCTATTTCCATTGAGAAGGTACTATTACTTTTCTCCGATGGGATGGCTGTATTAATTCCCACTACATTCATCAAATTTGGAGGGTTAATGGTATATAGAAAAAGTAGCAGCGGTTAGCCCCTTAATGGCGTAACTTAATTTACTCATGTAGTGAATAGTTTTGATAGTATCAAGTAATTCATATCATGAATCGAAAATCACAGGATGAACAAAGTGATTTCTTTTAAGCAGCTTTAGGGAAGTTGTTTATAATTTCTATAGAAAGGAGAGATTATAAGAAAACAATTAATGCTGTGGTAAGTTGCATTACATTGCGAGTCGGCCCCACATAGTATTATGGATAAAACTTGACGCAAGATGCAATAGGAAAAATATTTATCGTGGTCATTAGAATATCCCATGGTTTGCATGAATTAAGAGGAACGAAGTTTTACTTATGATTTAGGTCAAGAGTTTTCAACATTGTACTTAACCACAACAAATGGAGTAGACGATAGGCGAACAGTAATTTATTACGAGATGAACCTCTATTTACACACTGGTAATACCACCTCAGACATTCAGCTCCCAACTCTAATGCTCGAGTCGCACATTTAACACAATTAAGATGATTGGATCTCTGTCATCGGCTGTTGGTTTCTTTCTCTCTCGTGAATACGTTGCTTCCACGCGGAAATCAGAAGGTATTCGGCTTCGACTGCCAAATCATTCGGCCACCTACCCTTGGCTACGGCTATGTACTTCTCGGCTCTTTCCATGCAAATCTTCTCCAGTTGTTCGCGATCCGTGGCATCAAGCATCATTTTCCCGGTGAGCCTATAGGCGATTGCTGAGCGTAAATACATCTTTATCGCTTGTTGAATCGTTGGCCACCAGTTGGAACCACTGATATGAGCTCTTGTCTCTCCATAGTAGCGCCACATATTGTGAGCCGTTGTCTGAGGCATGTATCTTGTTTTACTGCTAAGCGAAGTACGAGAGTCTTGAATCTCGCTTTCCGCTAGCTTTATCGCGTACTTCAAATCTCGCAGATGATTTCCAAGTCGCATTGCCAAAAGTCTATACCGGAAGTCTTGTCCTCCCGTCTCCGCTAGCCTATCTCCAATGAAGGTTCGGTGTATTCTTTTTATGTTTTGTTCCAGGCTTGTGCAAAAGACACTGGCTCCCTCATAATCCTTTTCTCGGTAACGCTGTTTGCTGTGCTGTACGATCCCTTCTAGATCTGCTAGTGTTCTCCAAGGATCTCGATATTTGACAACGGCGATGTCGGAGATGGCAGCATCCTCAAGCGGTGCAGACACGTCTCCGCAGACATAGAAGTATGGGAAGAGCTCTTTGAAGTTCAATCGGAATACACTGAGAATCTTTTCTTGAACCTTGACATTATAGAATGAGCGATTAACATGGTTGGTAAGGTGGATATACGGGTCTTTAAGAGACACGACATGTTGGTACTTCTTGTGATAGTCTGGCGTCTGAAAGGCAACTCGGGCAATATGGCTGCAAAGAAATTGCAAGACCTGCAAGGGAATAATGAAGCGAACGGTTCGTTCTGGTGCGCCATTTACCCCCACAGATACCAGAGAAAGATCTGTGTTTATGATGCTATAATCCATCACAGATCCCATGAAGTGCTTACACTTCTCCCCCTCAACACACTTCTTGATTGTCCTCAAATTCACCCCAAACACGTCCAACTGATTCACCTCTGCTAAGGGCATGGTGGTAGCAACCCTAATAAACAGACTTTCTCTCAAAAACACGTATCTGGCCTCTTCGTATACCTGTCGGTTAAGGCGGAGTATTCGGAGGTTGGGAAAGCCATATCGAGTACCTTTTGCGATGGAAGCATCAACCGTGAAGTCGAATTCCAGAGCTACTTTGTAAATAGCATCTCTGAGTTCCCGCGGAAGTTCAAGGAGTGGGAACTTCTTCGTAGCTAATTCCATGCTAGCAAAATTAATACCAACTGGCTGGGAAATGGTCGTCGTTTCGAATGGTCCTGTGTATTGTGTCGCCTCATGCGGTCCAATAATCTTGCGTCCCTCGATGTTTCGTTCCTTGTGTTTTGGGAAAACGATACGATAAAGCTACCCAGGTAAACAGGTATGCTCGTTGCTTGGAAGTCGCTCTGTGGTAGCTCCCTCTGACAATCGTAGCTTTGTTTTGTTGTGTTCGCACGACTTGGTGGGTTTTTGGTGCACCATATGTGGTTGACCTATGGAGGACTTATAGGACTTGGGAGGCAGTTACTCAGGTACACTAGAAGTTTCTGTCTAGGCTACAACGCTTGATGGAGCTCCACACCCCCTGGTCTGTGGCTGATGAAACCAACTAAGGAACATTCACTGAACAATTATAACAGGCTTCTTGTAGAAATAGTCAGTACATTGACAGACTATCTACCTACTTTGATCTGACAAGAGTTGAGTGAATGCCTTTCAGTTCTTGATTAGGTGTAGTCAGGTTAGCGCAGTTGATTTCCTACACTGGTTTCCAATATCTACTACACCCTTTCCCAAGAATATTGTAACGGAACTGTTAAGAAAGTGAACTTTTTTAAACTTGATTTGTAATAGCTTTATACGGTACATATATTATTTAGATACTTGAGTACTAGGAATGAAGTATTGGAAACAGTTCTAGTGATTAAAATAAATCAAGAGCTTGTCATTCCATTCAAAGACTTAGATAGTCTGTGTCTTGTCCTCTAGTGGGTGTCCTCCCACAACCACTCTGCTGTCCTCTACTAAAGTGTGACAGAAACATAAGTTATTGTAGGCCTGTGGGAAACAAGGTTAGCGGCAACTGTTGAAACCCGAAGTGGCAATCATTGTTATATCAGCAATCCGGAAAGATAAATTTAATTGTGGGATGGAGAATGATTAGCCATCAGAAAGCGATAGAAAGATTATTTGCGTCTTATGCCATATTGCCACTTCCTGTATGACCTAACGAAAATCACCAACGATATCTGATATTGCAAAGCTTCAGAATACACGTGATTTAAAGAAGAAAAACTCATCTTTTGAATATTAGATTGGGGGCTCTTGACAACGAAGCCTTTGTCGAGTAAACACAGCATCAATTCAACGTTCAAATTTATGTCCGGTTCTCCCAAATTCCCAAAACCAAGAGATTAAGAATTAACGCAAGAATTCCCAACCACCTCTCTCTAAAAATCCTCCATTTTCCAACATCCATATCTTACTTCCGAAATGAGTCCAACACCTCGCAGACAACATTGAACAAGAGACCATTTACACAGTGCAAACAACCTTCAAAGAGCCGACCCCCAAAGTAGAGCTAGGATTTTCGCATTGGCCAACACTCGTATTATTAATCGTGATGACAGAAGAGGATGTACACGCTGAATCGGTGTAAATAATGACTGATTCAACAGTTAGAAAATTATTAAAGTAAGCCACAAGCTCGGAGGGACTCTTACGCAAGCAGTTGTTGTTAAGAGTAATCAGTCTGAGTGCTGATTTACATCCTGGAGGAATGATAGTACATCCATCCGTAGTTCGAACCAGAAAGTCGCGGCTACACTCAGTACCACGTACGCAACCACCATCTGAAAAGATATTCAGGATACCATCAGGAGCGGCTCGAGGTGCAGGTGATGCGAGAACAGTGGCAGACAAAGCTGTGCTGAGGACGATGGTAGAGAATTGCATTATGAGGGTTTGTAGGGAAAGAGTGGTTTAGATAGTTATCGGAAATTATCAGATTTCGATTGTAGTGATGTATGTGAATGAGCTGATGAAGGGAGAAGGATATTGTGTGATGGCAGACACAGGTTTATATAGTCCTTGAGCCTTAAAATAGAACATTACTTTGAAATTCAGACCAAGTAAGGAGGAAACTAAACGTAGTCGGTTAACTCAACAAACAGTACTGCCTGCTATCAGGTTTCACTACATTATTAGACGCCTTCCGCAAAAATACAGAATCCACGAGTAGGACGGTACCGATAACTTTCGCGAATTACCATAAGTTTTGCGATTGCGATGCGGTGAGCAGGTGAGGTACTGTGAGCCTGGCGAGCCTGGCTTACTCGGCTTCTGTTCTGAGAAGTATTATCCCGCTTTTCTTGAATTCAGATAGTATTTACGAGACCCTTCAGAGGTACGAAAGTGTCAGCGCTTCTTTTTTGACATAAAACTTGCTTTATTGTCTTGTGCTTAAAGTTAGTGGTTGTGCATGCAGACTTAATGAAAAGTCGTATAACTGCGTTGTCAAACTTCCTATTGAGGTTACTGCAAAGAAAGCATGTGAGTTCTGCATGGTCTAGCCAATACAGTCCCCACTGCCCATTTTAAGTGAAATGCACCATTGAATTGCATATACAAGGTACCTAACTCAATTGAGCGATCTTCAATTAAATTTTCGGCAACATATTCGTCGCATGGCAGGAGAGTGGTGCCACTGCATGACTGCGTCTTCTGGATCAGGCTATACGAGTTTGGTAGCGAGTAATCAACCCACAGAGATGCAAGGTAACTGTAAACAGACTACTGAATCTTTGATAACACCGGAAAAACCGCAGTGGAAAATGTGGTTGGTTCGTATACAAATTTGTGGCTGATGACACGACAAGTTTCTGGTGGCGTAGAATGCCCCTCGTCTACCGAAAAGGTTGTATCTTTTGGGGGCCAATCTCGTTGCACTTACTGTATTCAGCTCATCAAGGGTGCATACCCCGCCCTTGGGAGCCTCACTTAGAAAATTACATATTGAAAACCAAGCTGAGCATATTTCTGTTGGTTCTTCTAAACGAAATTTTTGATAATATCCCAAATCAGTCGATTATTGAGGGTATCCAAGAGTGGGACGCTGTTCTTCCAATCTTTACATCCAAATTTGTAGTGTCGAAATTGTGGAGAGAGGCAAGGGGACCGCGGCTTGAGGTCAAAATCGCTCCCTTCCTCATACTCGACCATAAATCTCTGACTACGACCAGAAGAAGATAACGAGAAAGGATCAATTTCGGCGATTGACTGGCTAGTCGCTCCTTTCATTTGACCCCACATCAACCTCCTCTACCTCTTCGCGCTCATATGGCTAGAGCATGGTCTCCGTTAAGAGGGAGGAAAAAATGTGAAAACCTCCCTAGAAAATACCCCCTCCTACTCTCTGTCCCGCCTATTCCTTGTTTGGTCATATATACACTGTTCAACCTCAAAAACGAATCATGGGGGGTAGAGGGTGTTAGCCAAGACCTTGAACCTGGGAGGGTCGTACAGGCCAGCAACAACAAGCGTGAACTGCCAGGCATCTGTTCAAATGGCTAGAAATGATAAATTATGATGATTTCTTTCTTGATATCAACGATTTCTTTAAGAATTTGATGGATGACTTTGGCGACGGTGAGTCGATGCGGGCTTCTACAGTCACGTGGTTAAACGAGCTGTCCCCTTTTTCTTTAAATAGCGTCCAGTGGAACTCCGCAGTTCCCTTCTCAAATATACAACCACTAGACCTTGACCTTGAACTAGGACTAAAAAGCATTGGGGAGGAGCAAAGTATGTAGGAGAGTAAAAGCACTTTAGCGAGTAGTTAGCATCACGTGTATGTGTTTTGCGAACAATCTCCACTGTTGAAGAAGTAAGCTTACTCACCCACGACCTCCAAATCCAAAAATTTGAGATACGCGCCAACACATACCGGTATTGACTAATCACACTTCCGGATTAGGCAGGCAATCCCGAAAATGGTGAATAAAATCCAAGTTTGTGTACGTACCTTGAGACGTGCCTCTTCTAGGCTGCAGTCCTTGACTTATAGTGATGTCCCAATCCAAGAACTAATACTCATCAACCCTTGAGCAAGCAATTAATTTGGAGATTCAATTGCTTCTCCATTCAATTCTCATCATGGCATTTACGATCCGAGCGGCGAGTCCACCCGATTTGCACTCCATAGCAACTCTTGATATCGCAGCTCACCAACCAAGATCAGCCATCCTCAATATGAACCTGCTTCCACCAGAAGAAATGCACGCTCTATATGTTTCCCGTTACTCGAACTTGCTTTCGCAACCTGATAGTTACCGATTCCTCGTTGCCGTCACATCTCAAAATGAAACCAATCATGGCGGGGATATCGCAGGCTTCCTCGTCGGAGCCAGGCCAAAGTTAGGGAGGTCTGAACAAGTTGAATGGAGCCCAGAATCTTTAGAAAACGCGCCTAAGGACAAGATTGAATGGTTCTCGGGATTGATGAAGACGATGAAGGAGGATAAGATGAAGTATTATGAAAAAGATATGTGGGGTTCGTTCCCTGATTTCCATAAACCCTCTTTTCTATACCTCCCTTTCTGAAATTACCCATGTTTAGATATTAGCTGACGTCAAATAGAACTAGATTCTCTCGCAACATCTCCTGCTTACCAGAAGCGCGGAGTCGGCTCTCTTCTTCTAACGCATTGGTTGCAAGAAGTTGATATGGCTCATGGGAGGCTATACGTTCGCTCCTCTCGTGTTGGGCGTGGCTTGTATGAGAAGTTCGGTTGTGTATTCAAGGGGGAGCACTCGGTTGACGTGAGCGACCAAGGATGGATGGAACCTATTGTCAACACCAACATGATTAGAGCATCCAAGGGCACATGAACCTTTAGTATCGTGTTGGGTTTGCGACACCGATATACGTGAGAGAACTAGCTTCTGTGTCAGTACGAAGTTTCATGAATGACAAAGATTGGACGGTTTAGGTAATTGCTCTGGATTTTGCATGGATTTTGCACATCATCATATTTCTCCAAATCTATTGATTTTTTTGAATCTTTCTTCTTTTATCTACTCTCATTGTAAGTATGGACAGAAAGACAAAATGTTGCCAACAGAAAATTCATCGTATTACAAGAAGACAAAGAGAGATCAGCACTTGAGTCACTCCTTCTTACCCCTCTAAAATAGAACAATTTCAACACTTCAACGTCAGCTTTGTCCACCAAGTGCAATTCTTTCTACCCATAGCTTCTTGTACACTATACTTCATTAGCATCCGACACCTCAACTCGAAATCTGGCAAGCTTACATGAAAGTCTCAAAGCTCATCCCCCTTTCGTCCTTTTCAGGCCTGAAACTGACCTCACTCCATCCCTGCAACATCTTTCTCCAATAACAATTCTGTTCCCCCGGCGTCAATACTTTATCTCTGAACATCTCCACCCCATTTCTTGCAATTCTCTTCGCCTTCTCTTCATTGACTAAGAGTGAGAGAACTGTAGCCTCCAGATTCGAAAAATCCTCTTCGATCTTGACAAAATTCAATTCTGGGCCGGAGGAAATGAGCAGTGAGTGTTGTGGTTCAACCCATTTTCGTTTCGGGATAATGACTACTGAGTTACAGTTTTGTAGGCTTCAGACGCCCCGAGTAACTTCTTCCTATAAACATGATATGGTTAGTCGAGACATCTGACTTTAGTGATAGAAAACAGCGACGCACCTTCAGTCTGAAGAACAAACTGATATTTACAATGCTCCGGAATACTAATAGCTTCCACACTCTTAACATGTACCGAGTCCCTCCAATCCACACTCTCAACATCCGCCCACGCCTTCCCTTTTGTCTCTTTCAACAATAATTCTCTCATTGAATGCGTCTTCCTCGCTCCCCTCCACACCACCTTTTTCTCTTTCTTCTCAAAATCCATTTCCAATACAGCAATCTGCTTTCGAACGTCTTCATACCCACCAATGAGATCAACAGCCCAACTCCAGTACCCGAAATCACTCATAACCCATGTTTCTTCTTCCTCGGGGAGACGAGTCAGAGCCCAGAGTGTTCGATGCGAGTGTGATTCGTCCGCGATGTCTGAGGCAATGAAGTAGAATTCTACGTTAGGGATCGGGTGGGGTGATGTTGTTATGGCTCTGTTTATGGCGCTGAGGGCAATGGAGCGCATGCGGGGGTGATCGAATGTAATTTTGGCTTCGAGGATGTATAACTGTGAGACGAAGTGTTAGTAATGAAGTCTTGTTACTTTCTTTGAGGAGTGGTCTTAGATTGTACCTTTTGATCTATGATCTGAGCTCGAACTGCGCCGTCGTCTTTCCATGATATATCGATGTCCTCGGGTGTTACCACCCCCTTTTGCTTTTGGAAGGCGACTGCTCGGTTGATTTCTGTGAAGAGCCCAGGGAATTAATCCGAGCACTGTTGAGATGAGAGGCCCCAATTCTGTGCGTCATGTGATGTGTCAAAGTTTACTTTGTCTTTTGTCTTGGATTGAGGTGTTGGTGTCGCCGGTGACACTTTAACAGATCCTTGGTTCTGTGTACCTTGAGGCTCTTGTTGGTACTCATCGACAGGGTTGGATGTCGAGGACTTGGTCGGTGATAGCGATGAAGTTAAATATGTTGACGAGAAAGCTTGTTGTGTGGCTGTATCCTCTTTCTTCGCTAATGGTATATCATCGCCGACATATTTCGAATAAGTGGGATGTAGAACGAAGCCCGAGTAGATGAGTAGATCAAACACTAGAAAAGTAATGATAAAACGGACAACCTGTGACATGGTCAAGCTTTCTACCCCCATCTTATATGATGATTGGTAAAGATGGGTTTCTTCTCCTAGGGCCTTCTCGCTATCTGTAGTGTGTAGAACAAGTAGTCAGAAGTCAGAAACCAAAATCAAATGGCGGGGATAGGAGATATGCAAGAATATCCCCCTCTCAGTTTGTCTGCTACGTATTGCGGCAGTGTTCTAATCCGCAGCTTGACAGGTGCGTGGTGTTGGCGGTCAACCTAGTACTAACAAAACCCACACCGTAGGGTCTACCGTAGTAAATCGTCCTTAAGGCATATGGGTGGGGAGACAGTGGATGGCACTCCGGGTTATCGGCAGGATTCGAGTTCCTAGAGATTGCGGGGAAAGTCCTGTACTTGTAATAGAAGATCGTAGTCCGTCTCTTCTACCTGGGGATCCATAGAATGCTGATCTCTAAGTGGCTCCAAAAGTGATCTTCCCAGACTCTGCCACACTTTAATGAGAAAACGAGTCATATGCACACCCTAACCCTCCCACGTGTCTTAAGGATGTTTTACCACGCTATCATCAAGCTCTAAAATCGAAGGCAACAGCTGCCAGGGGGAGCCCAACTTAGTGAGTCTCCCTACCATGCCATGCCATGAAATCATCCAACATGAGCTTTTCATGACTGGCAATAAAGACGCTTAGTGGTTCGAAATCCATCTTTTCAACGCCTCGTATGATGTTAGTTACTGCATGATGATCACCCGCAGTTGTTGTTGACGTGAGACTGTTCGGTTGTGCGCAAATAGCACACTTAAGCGAGACACCTCTTAGTAGATTGCTGTTTATGAGGCTTAGTTGGTGTAGTACAACATTGTGTCTTCAGGTTCGGTATTAGCTTGGATTTCTTGAGTACTTGAGTGTAATCTCATTCGAGGGCCTTCAAGTGACGGCTATCATCGAGCCTGAGATAGACCTATCGAAATGAATTAGCACTACATCCCATCGCTCACGGTTGCCCCATTTGTGCAAACAGAATTTTTAGGACGCGCGTATAAGACAGACGCCGCTTGGGACAAAATCCAGACTGCCTTGATTCTTTCATATTTGTGTAGGTGTGTGGAGGACAAATCCTGCTAACCTTGTAAAACATACCTTACATTTTCTACCTATCTACTTAACCTATCAAATACAACAGCCCTCCACATTCCGAAATCTCCAAGTTCGATCGCACGATTTGCGCTTGAGAATTCAAATGCAAGATTTGCATTTTCACGTAATCCCGAGAGTCTGGACGAGGCTCATGAACAACTGCGGTTGTGGCACAGCAGTTGGGTGATTACCGTCCGCGTCAGCCAGACCACAGCCAAAATGTTTCATCCCACCAACAACAGTTTGGGGGCCTTGAGATTTGAATAAGTATCGGTATCAAAAGCAGTTGCCCACCCACTTTATCCACTATCCAACTGTTGTTGAAAACTTTCAACACTTACTGGTGATCCTACAAACACTCGAGCCTCAAATCTATATTTGGATTTTACGTAAAATATCTCCGCACCAGATTCTTTTTCTGGGATTGCGGCTCACTGTCTTACGCCTCTTGCGTTGGTGATCATATCTCTTACTGTGTGAGGTATAAATTATAGAAGCAAATGCTGTCAACGTTCTGAAAGTTTCCCCAACCTCTACATAAAGTATCACACAGTCTCTCCGATGGAAAAAGACACAGCATTTCGACATTCTTAGTTCACTTTTCGCTTCTTTAAGGGTGGCTAGTCATTCAGAGGTCTTGGGTATGTTAACTCGAGGATTCGGGTATGGTTTCACCGGCCGATCGATGAACCAGAACTAATGTTACACAATAATGTTCACACAAACAAATATTTCAACAGGGAATGTGAGTGATATGTAATTCGATTTCAGACTTTGTTGATAGGAACTTTCTGGCACTGAGTTGTCTTCGTAAAGTTGGTGTTTATTTGGGGTTTTTTCTAACCCAATCTCCCTTGCAGATCCAAGAGGTACAAAAAGAAGTGCATTTAAAATAAAGGTAAGGTATCCACCTACTTTAATTTTCTAGGAGAAATGAATGATTTGGTTGTTCGCGTAAATAAATCACCCAATGGCAATCCATCCCTCCGTTTATCGGACCGAAATCTCACAGCGGGCCGAGTATTCCCTTGAATCGGAAGTGGCGAATGTGGCTGAAATGCTTAAGACAGCCAATCAGCTTATCGCGGAAAGTCAGCCTTTCGGCTTTGATAGCCTCATCATACATTTTATCTCAAGCCTTCCCAACTTTCTACTTGTATTTGTTGACTTTGCCAACAACCTCCACACTACTTCATATTCATACCACCATGACATCCCGACCCACCCTAAGTCCACTAAAAACAGCATGGTACAAATGGAAATCTCTCCGATGGGTTCCAGGACGCAAGAAATTCCTCGTTGGTACGTACCCCTCCATTTCCTTCTCTTACAACCCCCAATTCCCTCATCCTCTCAATTCCACCCAACTTCAACTAACAACCCCTAGGCCTCGACCTCAACGGTAATACCTTCTGGGAATTTCGCGACGCCCTCAACTCCCACAAACACAAGATGCGGCGCATAGTCCAATACCCCCACTTCGCGCACCTCTCCGACGTCCAGGTGTCTCCCCAATGGCTGCAATGGCTGCGCCATACACGGAAAGAAGCGCCTAGTATTGCGGAGCAGGAGGGGGATGTTGCACGACGGGAGAGACTTAAGATCCTTGCGCAGGCGGCGGACGAGAGGTGGGCGAGGAAGGGGAGTTTTCTGGAGAAGCCTAAGGTGGCGGAGGGGGGTTTGTTGGGGGTGGGTGAGGTTGAGAGGGCCGAGGGCGTCAATAAAACGGATTGGGGGAGGTGGGAAGATGTGGCTGTGGATTCTAAGGCTCAGGAGCAGTCAACGAGACGGAGTCCCGCGACTAAACCTGAGAGTCAGGGGGGCGAAGATCCGTGGAAGCAGGCGAAGGGGGGACCGAGTGAGGAGTGGCAGCCCCAGACTTGGGGTGGTGGCAAAGCTCCTGTACGAAGATGATGATCTTCTGCCTGTGTCGGATGAATGCAGGTTGTACTTGTAAATGTGCTATGGATGGTCTGGATCGGTACCCTATGGGAAAACGGAGACTGTGGTATGTCTTTTTCTTTTCAGTTTTTGGAAGTGGGAGTTGTGGGATATCATGGGTCGAGTTTATTATAAAATGTAATAGTATGTATATGTATACAAAAAACCAACTGAGCGTATATTGAGACTCTCATTACAATATCTCTGTTTTGCGTACGATTCAATAAATTCATCGACACACTAGATTATCACTTGGGAACATCTTCAAAAGACCAACATAATTCCCCAACAAGCTCTCGCTAGGACAACATCTCACCTCCCACATCATCCATCCCAAACCAAACCCCCTCTCTTCCCTTCCAAAAAGAGGCAGAGGAAAAAACCAAAAACGAAAACCAAACCAACCAGCAAGCCCTATATAGTCACCTCACCTAGAGATCACCCACTATAAAAATCCACTACCACTGTTTCACGCAACAGAACCTTTTCCAAAAACAGCAAAATATAAACTATCTCTCCCGTGCCTGGGGACTATACCTGGTTAGACCGTTTTAATGAAGTATGTTGGGATTTTCGGGGAGGAGAAGATATCTTACCTGTCTTTGTATTGTTTAGCTGGGATAGTAGAGAGGAGCAGTTGTCAGTTCGTGCCATTGAAGGTAATTAGGGCATAACAGGGAATGTGACTTCTCAATATCTCAGTAAAAACAAAACTTCGCATGTCTTTCCCAGATTTGAGAGCCTGTTTCACCAGAAGACGGAGAATGGGAAAGTCAAAGACTCCTACTCTCATACAGAAAGATTTGTGCATTTGTGGATTACAAAAAACCCCCCCCCTCCTCCCCCCCAACTTCCCAAAACATCCTCTCATCTCCCATGTGAAAACTCACACGTAGCTCTCACACATAAAGTGGTTCAAATCTGATTACCTGACTCTCAGTGATCTGAATGTTGGTATCGCAGAAGTCAATCCACTAGTGACACACACCTTTCTGTCCCTAAATTAAGAGTTCCGGGACCGCGTTCAAACTGCCACACCGCAATGCCTCGCACATTATTCGACTAATCCTCGCGTGTCTGTTCCGCTGATCAAAAGAACGGGCTCAGGCCACGAGAAAAAGGATATCCTAACCCAGCCAACAGAAATTGAAGAGCCTGATCCTGTATCTGATAGTGACTGAGGATATAATAAGGGTGTGTAATCAATTGTTTCGTTTCGACAGTAGGAAAGGAATCGACAGTAAATATACTTACTTCATAGTACACTACTAGGTTCCTCGTGTTCATTTCGTCTGTGAGTATAGCAGCACGCACGAACTCAAGTCCCAGGTGTTTCTCACACGTGCACTTATACTTTTGGTATTCGGATCGAATGATCTTGAAAGAGACTTGATCGTTTTCTTTCTTGAAGAAGAATAAAGAGCGTCAACCAATGGGACATACCGAAGAATTATTTAAAGTATGAATTCTAGCCTAATTCTGATACAGGAGTTCATGTTACAGGAGTATATAAAAACGCCGACAAAAACTAAAAACTCTGAATAGTACGAATAGGAGTTTTGGCTTTTGTAAGGAATGTTCTTTTTCTGTGGAAGAAAATATACATAATTAATGATTGCAGGTTTCTCTCCTCCCGAACCTTCCAAACATTTTGAGACCCCCAATTTCGCTACATCATTCTGTTGACATCTTCAAAGCAGAAATCTTTTGACTGCAACGGAACAAAGTCCAGAAACCCATGCTTCGCTTGGACTTCGAAGGTGATTGCTTAAAGAGGTGAATATCATTTCAAAGATCTGAAAGTATATGACCCCTGGGCCGGCGAGATTCCAGGCAACCAACTATAGAACCATCGACTACGATGGTAGAACAAGCCTAGGTATAAACGTTAGAAAGCATATTGACCTGGTCTTAGTACTCTTTCGAACAACTCAGATGCCCTTGCTGGAGTCAAGGGCACGTTCAGGTTGTCAATGAGTTGTGGCCATCTTATCGATGTGGCATTAGCGGGAACAAGGGAAGAGATTTTCTACTACATGTCCTTCCAAAACGATGGCGACGCCTTGACGGAAAAGAATTGTGAGAAAACGACAGGGCAGATTTCGACAGCAAGGAAATACTCGATGGTAAATCTTGTTGTTTCTTTGCTTTGATGGAGCAACACTCGTAACCACGTACGGGATTGCACGGTCTGATCCGAAGAAGGCGAATCGTGAAGGTTTGAGGTGGTCGGGTGTGGAAATGAATCGACGCCGTTGTATCTTGTCTGAATCCGCTGATATTGTAATGGGTTCTCGGCTAGAAGAGCTCCTAACAACCCCGAAGCTTTTCCACCAATGACAAGCGCTCGCCTAGCGAAAACCCCCAAATATCGCAAAACAACATTCATATCCCCTAGTAACGCATTTCCTGCCACCAAAACTGGGATTAAACCTGCTCGCCTGGCCCAGTCAGTTAGTGTGTGATCACCCAGAAGCGCCACACACACTAGCTGTTACGTATACGCATACGCAAACGCATACGAGGATGTAAGACAATCGTGTCGGTGGGGCCCTACACTGGAGAAAAAAATCAAAAACTCAGTTCGTCTGGTTATTGAACCTGGTAGGAGGTTTTTTTGCCATTTTTAGGGGGGTTTTTTTGGCGTGTGGGTGGGTGGGATTATCGGCCTGCCTTCTTCGGATGTTCGTTTTCTTCTTAGACCAACGTGAATCTCCAGGCTGGCTGAATGGCATCCGAGGTTGCAATTTCATGGTGAATCAATCGTCATTTTTCACCTCTAACCACAAGCTTTGGGGGGCGTTCCTGTCTACCGTTTAGCAGGCACCTTCCTTGGAAGAGGCTATAGTAACCGCGGGTCGGTCGTTATCCTTCATTATCCACCTAATTGTATTCAAGAAGGGCAGTTTATTAGTAAAATTTGTTTCCCCGTTGGGTCAATGAAAGATTTCTGTGGTGGTTAGTATGGGTTTAGCGCGAGTTTTTATAGAGCTGGTATATAGTTTTGGCGCAACTAAGAGTGATTTGAGGTGGAACAATCTAGTAGAGTTGTATTTTCAATACCTTAAGTTTTCCTATCAATCACAAGTAATGATAAAGGAAGTAGTATATCAGAGAGTCTTTATCTCGTTAACTTTGGCCCCTAAATTTTCTCGTTATATCTAGATTTGGAATATTTACCAGATGTAGCAGGCAAATTCACAAAGCTAGCCGAACCGCTGACTATAAACACTCATCGAACCTAGGACCCTAGTGATTTTGCATTACGCTTAAAGGCAATATTTTGTCATTGACATTACCTGGTGTCTCTTTTAAGGCTTTGGGGTATCTAAGTAAGTACAGAACTACAGAAGCAAATAAATGCTTCGGAGTTCAAGGCCGTTATACTTAGGAGATTCGACAATCTAGGTTTTGTTATTTTACTAATAGAGAAGAATGATTTCAACAGTAAGAGAATATTTGACAGCAAATTAAGCCTTTTAAAAGTGGATATTCTACGTTGCTGCTAAGAAGGTATTTCGATTATGAATCCAAGTTTAATAACATTCGTTGGAATCGATAAGCCAGGTAATCAATCATGTAAATTGGACATACAACACCCGGATTACCTTTCTCCGGCATTCCATTAGTTGAAGCTAGGCCTACTCAATCACTACTACAGAGCTCCATCGGTCTTTATATAAGGACGCGAGACAATTCCTACGTCTGAATCGCTGTGTGCTGGTCTACACAGCTTAAACAACCCCAGATGTAATCTTGAGTGTCTTTGGCGGCTGCCGGCCATTCATATCGAGGCATTCTTCCGAGGTCATTGCATATGACGCGCAATGCTTTCTACCGTAATGCTTGAAATTGGAAGGGAACTTTAAGGTAAGTTCTCAGAGTTCGCAGTCCAAAGGCTATCCACGGTTTGGATGTGATTTTATCCCATTTTTTCTCTGAAGTTCGTAACATCGCATATATAATATTGCCTTTTCTCGCAGTAGAAATCTTTCTTTGCCTTCGCGGTAATATGTATCTGTTTTAAATCGGAGCACGACCATGAGACCTCTCAAAATCGCCTTGGAAAACTCGAATTTGATCAGTTATCCCGAGCGATATTTGCGGCATGGACTTCATTAGACTGATCAGACTGGAGCTTAGCAGCTGATTGTATTCTACACAACCTTCGAAGGCTCACTTACACTCGACCTAGCATTACTCCGTAACTCGAATACAGGAGCATACATGAACTAGGTATCGTCCACATTCAATAGGCCAGGTATTTCAAATCATTCAAAGTGAGGAACAGACTCTACTGTGCTAATTGCGAGGCTCATGAGAGTTTGGCCTCATGTAACCAAATGCTTTGAGCCGGGGACTTCGTTGATTTAACAAAAATCTATCAAATATATTTCTCTCAAGCTTAACGCAATACTGTTCACTGCCCCCACGAAACCCCAAGGCATAAAGTAGACCAGACTCCAAATCTTTCTGGATAGAGTATTATAAAAGGGTAGCCCCTCTCTATATGTTTACCGCCTCGGGTTATACGAACATAAAAAACGACAAGGTATTGGTTTCTCCTAAGCATCTGGCAAATATAGCGCGTGCAGAAACCCCGAAGCCAACCTAGCCACCATATCTCCACATTCCCCAACAGGTATCCAACATCCATACAACCTATCCCTAAACTCTATACTATTAACGAACGAAAGATTCTCTTCGGTAGCAAGAAAAGAATTGACAGCAAATGAGTCTTTTGTAACTATCTTTATGGTATATTATATTAGGCAGCCGGTGAAGCAAGAAGTGAAAAAAGTGACGAGTGCAAGGGGTGCGGGGGCTAATCGGAGGTTCCAGGTGAGTGAAGAAGTGACGGAGGTTGGTCCACGAGTATTTCGCCTGTGACCCTTGTGTGTTCTATGATGTTTGGTAGATATGGAAAAGGATGTTGAATTTATAGGTAGGATATGGGTTTTTTCAGAGGTACCTGGTCCTACATATTGTCATGTGGGATTTAGGGATATATGTTTTTGCGAGGATAAAATGTTCGTACGAGCTTAGTATTCAGTCTGCCCATAGGCCAGATGTTTGTACTGCTAAATGTGCTAGTCTTGACGATGAAGGGAGTTGTATAGCCTAGCAATTCAACACATTTGGCTGTTGTGCAATAACCAGATCCTTTATCAAAAGATACTGTATGGAAATATCCTCACTAAACACCTTTCCCCAACACCAAACCTTGGACCCTTAATACCTCTGTACTAGCACAAGCATGTATTTAAGATCCAGCTTTCGCTAACCAAACGCACAGCATCTAACATCCAAAAAGTAGCCGAGTCCCTCTGTATCCTATATAGTAGCGCATAAGACTTAATTTAACTCGCTAAAATCTTATCCTCTTTTCCTCTTCTTAACAGTCACTAAGGTATTTAATCATCTTCAAAGAGACAACTTTAGAATCAGAATCGCAAGAGTATACGACCCTGCTGCTCCAATGGGCTTGTGCAGACCATGGTAACATCGTAGACAAAACTCATTGTCAGAAGACTAGGACGAAATGACTTTCAAAAAGCAAGTAGGGTGACACCCAGGATACTCCAGTCTTCAGTCTTAAAAGAGTTTGTATGAATGAACTAAATTCGACAGTAAGAAGGATTTCGACAATAAATCCCCTCTATGGCATTCACCTTGCACCGAATCCGGAAGGGCAATGTCCATATCACTGTTTTCCCCACTATCACATATTGCCTGAATCCCCTACCGGTTTAAATCAAAAGACGATATCTTGTTGCGCTTCACCAGCGCTTCGGCAGTGTTAAATTTGGGTTTTCTTGAGGTATGTCCAATTGGTATTTCGAAATGGTTGTTTCGATGTTCGATATATATCCCAAACGAACCTCAAAAATGCTACAATAATGAAACTGCGGATAAATGAGGGAGATGTTTCCTTGGTTTCTTAAAAAGAAGTTCTTAAAAAGAAAAAGAAAAGTCTAGGCTTGAAGATTTGTATATTTTGCAACTTCACGTCCGCTATAGATAGTTTGATGCCATTCTGGGTTCAGTTCCTACCAAATAATGAAATGGATTAGAAGTGGTATTCACATCGTACCCTCAAGCCTCGAAATCTCTCTGGCCAAAGTACAAGGTATGAAGAGAAGCGTAGGAATATGCCATCCACCTAATACCCAGAGCTCTCCATTCTCCGACCTCAAATCAACACCAGAAAACAGTCGAATCACCAACACTATCACGTCTCACTACCTTCCATCGAAATCCAGCAGTGAGATAACATCCTTTAAACTAGACATCTCCTCTTACCCCATAAGTACACTAAATACCAATGATACAACTCCGGATCCAGTGGACTGAGTGATATAAATAGACTACGATCCGCTCATCTGGTAATACCATGCTCAAACAAGTTGAAGAGTACATTGGTGGCTGCGTCGGCTGGACAACACGAAGTACTGTAACCATGATCAAGCAACCTAATGATCAACTCTCAGGACCACAGCCTTACCAGACACACCATCCCCTCTTACCACCAACCCGTGAAAAAGTCCGAATCGTGAGTATAAACTCTTTTTGACAGTAACCGCAGAATCGACAACAAACCACACATAAACTCATGCTTTAGCATATGCAATACATAGACACTCGATCCACATACAACACACACACAAAAGAAAGAGCCGAGAGGTATATTAAAGAGGAATATCTTCCGGTACTACTACTTTAGTTTAAAGTGGAAATTGAAATCCAGATTCCTTCCTTTCGTCCTAGGAATGTTCCCCAGATTATGTTGACTTATTGAGAACATTGAGTATTACTGTATTAATACTGTCTATTGTATGGAAAAATCCAGGCTGAGACTGGAGGAGGTCTAAGTACGGTACCTGATAGTGCTACCAGAAAAGGTTTCTGAATACACAGTTTCACCGTGTTTATAAGGATAGGATTGCCTTGTTACAGTCCTATCGTTCAGAAACTGTAGTGTTTCTTTCCTACTAGTAAACTTGATACAAACACCAACCGCTAATCATATCCATCAAACACTGGTTCTCGTATCTTTACTCTCTTTTCTCACTCCAACTCCCTCTCCTCTCAAGCCTCGCTCACAAGCTCAACCCTCAAGTCAAACCAAACAAAACACATCTCAAACTTGCGCTCATTTACCATGCAGCCCACCCAAAAACAAAAAAAAACAGTACCTCACACTCATCCCATCTCTTACAGTACACTCGTAGACGTCAAAAACACTCCTACATCACCCGTCTATAGCATAACCCAGATTTAGCTCGAGATACAGTAGAGCGGTCCTCGGGAGGTTAAAATATATAGTCATATGCTTGTCACCGATATTATGCTATTTAAGGGGTGATAAAAGGGCAGTTCTTGGAAGTGGTAGTTGTCATAAGGACCGAATCGCAAGAGCCCTACTTCGTAATCTTACTGTTCCTGGTCACGTACAATGTTCCTGCTCACATACTCCAGTAGCTAAGCAAAAGCTTATCCTCTTCCCTCCGCATCATTCACACTCTATTCTATCAAACCTCCCCTTACTCATCCAATCAGCTGATACCCCTCATCACATAGCCTAACCAACATCGACAACGACAGCAAAAAATAAATCGACAGCAACTCCCCATCCCCTTCCAACCCTCCCAACAAACTCCAGAATCAAACACCCAAGCCCAACCTTGCAAAAAAGGATACCTCAACTCGTTAAACAGGTCCCAGGCGGTCGTAGACTTAGATAGAGCGACAGACAGCGCGAGCTTTTCTTCCGCAGAAGCTTCAAGATCATACTGATTTTTTGGGAAGGTGGGGTTTGAGGTTGGGCTGGAGATTGTTTGGGCGTTTTGTATGTGGGTTTTGGGTGAGGGTGGTGGTGTTGTGTTGGTGTTGGTGTTGGTGCTGTGGTTGTCTCCACAAAGAATGGAATTAAGGAATTAAGCGATGAGAACGACGTATCCTCGATTATCTGTCTATCTCTGAGTAGTATGACTTCTCCTCATAAGACGCAAAAGCGAACGCGTAGAAGCACTAATCTGGGGTAAGATTTCTGCTAAATTCCAAGGTAATAAGTGATTAACATGTTGGGTATGAAAGAATCCCGGGGTAGGAGGACTAAGGGAGCAATGAGGAGGTAGATCATAAAGTCAGGTATGAGTATGACTCTGAGAAGGAAGACGTTCAGTAAATATTAATTGATACTACACAAATCACAAGATCAGCTTATCAAAGACTGCTTCACTAATGAAACAATATTCCTAACCTCAATCCCAACCATAAATATAAACTCCCAAACACCCCAAGAATCAACTTCCGCCTCCTCACTCTCCACCTCCCTACTCACTCAACCTAAAGTCATACCTCAACCTCCCATCCAGGAATCCACCCATCCCTCACGCCATCCTCTTAACACAAAACCACGCCCTAATCCTACAAACAAACAAGCTAACATAAAACCAATATCCTACAAAATAAGCATGAAAAGGAACCTCATCAACCAGAGCGCAAATCCACCACATAACAAGATCCCGATTACACCCGTTTACAACCTCTAATTTCCATTTCCAGATTCTATAATAGCGTTGAGATGGAAATTCATGATGGTATTATACTTACCCTCCACCCGTGGAAACAGTACAGTACTCTACCTCACCGCAATGAAACGTTTATGTGTAAGAGTGGAGAGACAGAGGGTTGGGGAGAGGGAGAGGAATATGATTAGTATACTGAGTCCCGATGGAACCGACAACCTTGCGGGGGGAACTTGACTTGATATTTTATATGAAAGTACGTTTTATGTTTTACGTTTCATGTTAGGAGCGAACGATATAAGTTCATTCGACAACAACTTATACCTCGACAGTAAACGTATATCTTTCTTTCTTTCTTTCTTCTGCAATTACAGTACGCGTACCCCCTAAACTGGGTCCTAAGTCCTTTTCGTATCAAAGCCATAGACCTTAAGATATGACTTCGATTCCTATTTCCATCTCCCCTCCTGGATCTCCAGACCTTCAAGTTTCCAAGTCTCTTCTGTGCATTCGGTCGTTACCTAGGAATTCTTGTTTTGCTATTGTTTATATCATCTTTCATGCTCTTCCTCGACTAATTGCATCGCTTCGACTTCGACTTCTACACCCTTAGAATAATCTAACATCCAACATATGTGACAAGACTGAAAGTTATACCTTCGAACTTAAGCTGAGTGTTTATTATCTATGGTAGAAATAGGGTGTAAAACGTGTATATAGTATATTGAAATATGGCAGAAATTCAGAAACTAATCATATTGATAATATCACACAAGTATATTATTGTAGGATGTGATACTGATACCCGTCTTGATTCGTGTTAATAGGTTCTTGGTAATAGGTTCTTGGTTCTTGGTTTTTTGTATGATGTTACGATGGAGCTCTGGTGAGAGTTAGATGGAGGGAAGGCGGTTTTTATTGCTAGCTATGATGAATGTTTTTGCGATTCGACGAGAGGGTAGATGTTGAAGTGGCTTTGATTAAGTGTAGTATGTTATACATAGAGGTACACGATACGATAGGGGTTCCTAAGCTGATGGTAGGTAGAGAGTGGTGGGTGATGGTTCTACTCGTATTGTACGAACTGCCTGGAAGAATTCAGGGTTGATTAGTTAAGAAATCTGGGTCAATTAAATTGATTGATCCAAAGATCTAGGTCAATTAAATTGATTTATTCAAAGATTTGGATCAATCACCTGGAGTAGCCCAAGGAGGTGGAACAATCGACAAAGGTGTACTGCTGCTTTGTCAGGAATCAAGTGCGTGAGTCTATCTCAACTTCTTTGTTTAGGCTGGATCCCGTCTTTGAGCAAGCAAGTCACATGATGCGTATCGGAAGTTTTGGAGGCACTTCCATTCCATTGCAGTGTTCCAATAAATCTTTAGATCGCGTCCTCGGAATCAGGATGGATTGACGTAATTGGAGGGGAGAGAGCGGAGCGAACATGCCACCGGTGCCGATACGGTACCGAAAGCTGCGCGATCTTGGCATTGAAGCCGATAGGCGCCCGAGGGATGTTCCGATATCTAGGCCGAAGCCTCCACGCATGACGGCACAAGATATTTCTGTCAACTCGACATGGAAAGCAGATGTATGGAAATTTCCATGTGATTGATTGGTGCTCGAGGGGAATTTCATCTGCAAGGCCGGCCAGGTGCCTTGCCAACACTCATATGCGTTGACTCAACGTTTAGGCATACATGAGAGCTACTCTACTGCTGCTACCTACTTCTCCTGCTCCTGCTAGACACCTTGAGGGCTAAGGCATGAAGGTTTAGGCGCACAAGCTCCGGCCATTGTGTGACGTTGGGCTTTGGACTGAGTTTGCGAGCCTCCAGTGGCAACTTTTATTTTACTTTCACGAAAGACAATTCGAGCGAGAAATGAAATCGAGTGAATGTTGCAGACGAATTGATGCGGAAGCTCACAGAAGGTTCCTCAAGCTTCACGCAAGGATAGTAGTGGGGGGAGTTGGCAAGGCGCCCGCCTGGGCTGGGCAATCTTCCATTTTTTGGTGGGTTGGTGGGGCGATGAGGGGTGGTGGCTGGTGGGTGAAAAAAATCAGCAGAAGAGAGAGCCGACTGCGTCATAAAGCGTTACCGCTTTGGGTGAAGAGGGGAGCTCCACTGCATCCGAGCAACAGAGCAGCCGATGGAATCATCGCAGAAGAACGCAAAGAAAAGGGATTTAATCGTAAAAAAGAGTGGAAATTCCATTCTAAAATATCGTAAATGATATGCAGGCAATCTAGGCTATTCCTGACGCTTCGTGAATGGTCCTCGGCGCCTGCGTGCGGCTTCGGCAAGGTTCTGCCGGGCGACAGAAGGTTCCAGCATCTTCGCTTCTTTTTTATTCCAGCTCGTTCCACACATTTCCACTGCACCACACCCGCAGCTATTAAAATCTTCAGCCTGCGTTCCTCTTCTTCCACTTTCAAGACAAAACACAAACACAAACCACCACACTTCCCATCGATAACTCGCAAGAGACTCTACTTCAACCCATTCAAGAAGTTCGACGCACACACCTAATACTATCATCAACACCCTCAGCACACATCCACATCGCCCATCATGGCCCCAGCCATTGGTAAGTTCTCCCCGCCTCATCCCCCCACCACGACCACCTTCACCCACGAGACTAACACATCCCCCATAGGTATCGATCTTGGAACCACCTACTCCTGTGTGGGTATCTACCGTGATGATCGAATTGAGATTATCGCCAACGACCAGGGAAACCGAACCACCCCTTCGTTCGTCGCCTTCACAGATACGGAACGTCTGATCGGAGATGCCGCAAAGAACCAAGTCGCCATGAACCCAGCCAACACAGTCTTCGACGCAAAGCGTTTGATCGGACGAAAGTTCGCAGACCAGGAAGTCCAGGCTGATATGAAGCACTTTCCGTTCACCGTCCTCGACCGAGGTGGAAAGCCAGTCGTCGAGATTGAGTTCAAGGGCGAGAAGAAGCAATTCACACCAGAGGAAATCTCTTCCATGATCTTGGTCAAGATGAGAGAGACTGCTGAGGCTTACCTTGGTGGAACCGTCAACAACGCCGTCGTCACAGTCCCAGCCTACTTTACCGATTCACAACGTCAAGCTACCAAGGATGCTGGTTTAATCGCTGGTCTCAACGTTCTTCGTATCATCAACGAGCCTACCGCCGCTGCCATTGCCTATGGTCTCGACAAGAAGGTTGAGGGTGAGCGAAACGTTCTCATCTTTGATCTTGGTGGAGGAACTTTCGATGTTTCACTCTTGACCATTGAGGAGGGTATCTTTGAAGTCAAGTCCACCGCAGGTGACACTCACTTGGGTGGTGAGGACTTCGACAACAGACTCGTTAATCACTTTGTCTCTGAATTCAAACGAAAGCATAAAAAGTGTGTTGAAATGGCCCCTTTCGTTCCATAACCATTACTAACTGTTTAAATAGGGATCTTTCCTCTAACGCTCGTGCTCTTCGTCGTCTCCGCACCGCATGCGAGCGAGCTAAGCGAACTCTCTCCTCTTCCGCACAAACCTCCATCGAAATCGACTCTCTCTTCGAGGGTATTGACTTCTACACCTCCATCACTCGTGCTAGATTCGAGGAGCTCTGCCAGGACCTCTTCCGATCCACCACCACCCCAGTCGACCGTGTCCTCGCAGATGCCAAGATTGACAAATCCAAGGTTCACGAAATCGTCCTTGTCGGAGGTTCTACCCGTATCCCAAGAATCCAAAAGCTCATCACCGACTACTTCAACGGAAAGGAGCCAAACAAGTCCATCAACCCTGATGAGGCTGTTGCATACGGTGCTGCCGTCCAGGCTGCCATTCTCTCTGGTGACACCTCTTCCAAGTCCACCAACGAGATTCTCCTCCTCGATGTCGCGCCATTGTCTCTTGGTATCGAGACTGCCGGTGGTCAAATGACCAAGCTCATCCCAAGAAACACCACCATTCCAACCAAGAAATCCGAGGTCTTCTCTACCTTCTCCGACAACCAACCTGGGGTGCTTATTCAAGTCTTTGAGGGTGAGCGTCAACGCACCAAGGACAACAACCTTTTGGGTAAGTTCGAGCTCACTGGTATCCCACCTGCACCACGTGGTGTCCCACAAATTGAGGTCACCTTTGATGTTGATGCCAACGGAATCATGAACGTCTCTGCTCTCGAGAAGGGAACCGGTAAATCCAACAAGATTGTCATCACCAACGACAAGGGACGTTTGTCCAAGGAGGATATCGAGCGTATGTTGGCTGAGGCCGAGAAGTACAAGGCTGAGGATGAGGCCGAGGCTGCTCGTATCAGCGCAAAGAACGGACTCGAGTCATATGCATACTCCCTCAAGAACACTCTCTCCGACTCCAAGGTTGACGAGAAGCTTGATGCTGCTGACAAGGAGAAGCTCAAGGCTGAGATTGACAAGACTGTTGCCTGGTTGGATGAGTCTCAACAAGGTACCAAGGAGGAGTACGAGGAGCATCAAAAGGAACTTGAGGCCGTTGCCAACCCAATCATGATGAAGTTCTACGGTGCTGAAGGTGGTGCTCCAGGAGGTATGCCAGGTGGAGCTGGTGGACCCGGTGGCTTCCCAGGTGCTGGAGGAGCTGGTGCCACTCACGATGATGGTCCAACTGTTGAGGAGGTCGACTAAATGGGATATCACGAATCTCTTTAGTTATGTCTTCTCTTTTCCTGGGGCTTCCTTCTATCTTGCATTTTCGGGCATCATGAATCTGTGTTCTCTTTGGGGGGGTGTCCAACGGTGTTCTTCTGTGTCTTTAGTTAGACTTTTTTCTATGATCCTAATGCGGTTTGCGATTGCGCCTTTCTATTACGATGGTTTTTTATGATGATGAAAAGTTCCTGACTTTCATCCTTGGGATGATAGTGGGGGAAATTGAATGGCGATGGAAAGGGAATGTATTACAGATCTTTCGGGACCTTTTTTTACCAATTTTCTCGCAAAAGGGAATTTGGTGTGGGTGGGGGATGAAAAAAATGAAAGTCGTAAAATTCTTAATATTTGATGTGTTCTTTGATTGGTGTTTTAGAGGTGATGTGAATGTGATTTTGAGTGTGGAATGTTATGGTGAAATAACTTAATAATAGGTAGCACGAGTACTTTGAACTTGGATAAAAGTATTTGGTACCTATTTCTCTAAGGATTCTCCTGAACTCGGTGGCAGATGTGAACGTGAGGAGTGAACCACTGCTTGCTGTGATGAATACTGAGTCAAACCGAACACTGCTATAAAGAGCGAACAACTAAGTAAGGAGGGAAGAGAGTCCTAGAGGAACAAGAGCCTATATACACGATTCCTCGTAGCACGCACGTGACGCACGTGACGTGCTACACGTGATCTGACCCTAGTTCCTCCAACTCCGTGACAGTACCCCCCCTTTTAAAGAAGGTCGTCCTCGACCGTGTGTCCATGATTAGATCACTATCTAAATCGTTATAAT